>ML810345.1:121274-140930 GCA_009831015.1 Picea engelmannii
GGTTATTCTCTACTAAACAGGGCCAACCATGTGAAGGTGGAAGCTCATATGGCCCCTCCCCCCCCTCACATCGCTCTCAATTTCTCATACCCAACAAATGATTTTCTCTATATAGAAAACATATATACATTAATGCATAACTATGATAGTCAAGGTCATGAACATATAAACATCGATAAAGATCCAAAAAAACGTCATGAAATTATACATCTAATTTTTCTTTGATTTACGTTTTTTTACATTCATAAAACTGGCAATTGGGATATCATCATCATCCAAGGACATTGTATTCTATGTGCCTTGTCCTTCTATTGTTTGTGTGCTCTCAGGTACCATACTTATGGTATGTCGTTGAGAAGGGTTAGCTGGCATCTGTTCAAGGATGTGAACTGGAACAACAAAAATGATCATATCGATATGTTGAAATATAATTGAAATAACTAATTCATTGTTTTGATTAACATTACAGTATTGCTCTTTACCTGTCTCTGTAGCTGGGACAGTTAGTGCATTAATTTCATGTCCACTTGGTTGCTCTCACATTTCACCCTCCTGAGCTACATGCTCTTCAATTTTGAGAAGATAATATATAAGTATGCATCAAGAAATAAATATCTACAATCACAGTAAATATTTATAATTCTGAAGCATACATACCAGAATGGGTACTATGCTCTACACTATCACTAGACATGTGGACCCTTGTATGATGCATTGTTTGTTGAATATCGCTTGATTCACTACTACCGTAGCATTGTTGCTTGAAAACAAACATAAATTCTTAGTTAAGGGTGATATAATAAAATATGAAAAGACTTTACAAGCATGCTACTGCGGTTTCCTTATTCATTTGATTTACCTGGATGGCTGGGGAGATAGGAGTCTGGACCAAGATTTTTATATATTCAATGACACTTTTAAAACCATGCTTGTAACCAAGCTTCAGGTGCTCCTCGGTGGCAACAGTGTCAAACATATTTAACTGCAATGCATAACACCATTAAAAATACCAATAACAAAAACATATATTTGTTCTCTACTATTAAATAAGTATTAACCATAGTTAATCATTTAAATCTTACTATTCATTCTTTGAGTTTTCCGTAGCCACCCTGGGCTAGTTTATGATGGCCATCTTTTTCCACTCTAGCGTTTGTTTCTTTGGATGTGTCTGGTAGCCTACATATGGAATTTTTGAAAACAAATACATATTGGAATTGTTACTTAAAAAAGGAAAGAAAAACATAAATGTTGATATTTCACTGATAGTATGACATGTGTTATACCTTGCCTGACCAGCTCATGGTTTTTGTCCTTGTTTTTTAAACAAGTTCTCCTTTTCATCCTCTATTAGCGCCTTCCATTGTTTCTTGAAAACCATGGGAGGGCACTCGTGCTTTAGGTCTATTTTCAATTTATCCCTATAATGGGCCCTGGTGTATTTTAAATTATCTCTAGCTAACTTTGAAACCACTTTCTTGTTGAAAGTGTTGCCGAACAATTTCACCATGTGATCTATTAAATCATCTTTCTTTTTTCTATCTTGTCCATTCCACCATGTGTGAATGGTGGCACGAAACAACTCCAATGCTTTGTCATGTAAGTTTCTATAGAAAACATTGTTTCCTACTGAAACGTGTTATCCATTAATCAATTAATAATCTCAACAAATCTCCATTTCAATTTCATTAAAATAATGAATCAATTAATGGGACAATTACCTGCAATCTTATGAATCTTTATCAGAACACATGCGTCATCCATCAGAAAGGTGACATCTAGTGAACCAATGCTTTTAATTCATTATGCTCCATGCAGAATAATATCATGTGCACCTACACTATGTTCCTCTCCGAAGTCATCATGTGGAGTCCCAGGCTCCAGCTCATCATGCTCCAACATGTCATGCCGGTCAAAATCACCTCGCTCATCATTGGATTCGAGGGGAACCTCAGGAGGCTCAAAAATCCTCACTTGCACTTTGCTATGTCGACCTTTTTTTTTGCATTGGACCCTCAGTGCTACCTATAGAAGTTGCAGGATCGATAGGTTCCCCACACACGGGGTTTAAAAACTCCTACAAACAGAAAAATTTTCTTTATCAGATCAAATACAAAATATAAAACTAAAAAACGGATATGAAATATTCATAGATAATAAAAATATGTAAAGATGCCACTTACCCCATAATTAGTTATTGAAGTTTGTAGCTCTATAATTATTGCCCTGTCTTCCTGTGTCAGGGGTATTTTGCTAATCAAACATAGATATTCCATATTAGCCTTCTTCAAGGCCTTCGTTATAGTTGTCATTGGGTTTGTCGAATAAAATATTTCGTCTGAATCAATATCCTCTATGGGAGCCTGGACCGATGTTTATACAATAAATCAATCAACAAAAGTTATGAAATTCACCTGTAACATTTAAAAAGTGAAATATTGGAGTAATATCAGAAAACAAATAATGAAATTTCAAAAATTTAGTTGTTGTAGTCATAAGTTCTTACTATATTTAAAATTGACCTGGTGAGGCACTGCAGGTGCCTTTCCACGGTCACCATTGGGAGATGTAACAGGTGAAACTCGGACACATTCACCCTGGACAGAAGTTGACACAATAAATCAATCAACAAAAGTTATGAAATTCACCTGTAACATTTAAAAAATGAAATATTGGAGTAATATCAGAAAAAAAATAATGAAATTTCAGAAATTTAGTTGTTGTAGTCATAAGTTGTTACTGTATTTAACATTTACCTGCTGAGGCACTGCGGGTGCCTTGCCACGGTCACCCTGGAGAGATGTATCGGGTGAAACTCGGACATGTTCACCCTGGACAGAAGTTGACACAATAAATCAATCAACAAAAGTTATGAAATTCAGCTGTAACATTTAAAAAATGAAATATTGGAGTAATATCAGAAAAAAAATAATGAAATTTCAGAAATTTAGTTGTTGTAGTCATAAGTTGTTACTGTATTTAACATTTACCTGCTAAGGCACTGTGGGTGCCTTGCCACGGTCACCCTGGAGAGATGTATCAGGTGAAACTCGGACACGTTCACCCTGGACATATGTTGACACAATAAATCAATCAATAAAAGTTAGGAAATTCACCTGTAACATTAAGAAAATGAAATATTGCAGTAATAACAAAAAACAAAATTAATGAAATTTATCAAATTTAGTTGTTGTAGTCATAATTTTTTACTGTATTTAACATTTACCTGTTGAGGTGAAGTGGGTGCCTTTCCATGGTCACCCTCTCCATCTATTCGATTTAAGTTGTAATCGATCAACAACTCTTCACCTGGAACTATTGTTTTTGTTGCACATACAAATATACGATTTCTTTCACATGCCTCAAATATGAAATTTGGTTTCTTATTTGTTTCCATTGGTCGTGTACTATTTGTAAAGCCCACAATGTTTCCAATAGCTTTTGGCCTTCCATCAATATACATAGTTGCCCCTTTATTTTGATTGTTATCTAGTAGTTGTATATAATTTGCAGCAACTTCGTATCTCTGCATACTTTGCGTATATCGGACCAACATCAACCAATGATTGTATTTGTATAATGGTCCGACATACTCCATCAATTCAGTTGCAGTGCCATAACAGACCTTTATGCCATCCATGGAAAATAACACCAATCCATGTAAGGACGAAGGAGCAATGCAATACATCCTCCCACCGATGAACAAATCTGTGTCCACTTCAGGTATCTCCTTAGGTGCCCATCATTGCACTAGATGTTTATACCTCAAGGGAAACTCAATGTCACCTATTCTCTCAGCATCATAATTACATGACCCTCCATTAGCAATACAAAATTGCATGCGGGTACAAAATCTTTTCCTTACCTTTTCCAACCTAGTTGATCTAGAACCGGTAGATCTAGTACCGGTAGATCTAGTACAACACGTCTCTCTTTCAACCTCTCTTACTATATCTTGATCATCACTCGAGGAAGATAGATCTGACAGATACCTATTTTGTGGTACCTACACTCGTTGAAACAAGAAGATAAGTTATCGTGCTAATATACGTTTTTTGGTAGTTGCATATAGTTGCAATATAGTTGCATAAAGTTGCGTAAAGTTGTATAAGTTCCATAAAGTTGTTGAAGTTGCATAAGTTGCATGTTTCATGTTGCATAGTTGCATATAGTTGCATACAAAATTGTTGCAGTATAGTTGCATAAGTTGCAATATAGTTGCATATAGTTGCATAAGTTGCAATATAGTTTCATTTGACCACTCACCAATATTTGAGAATATAGTTGCAATATAGTTGCATAAGTTGAAATATAGTTGCATTTGGAACCATTGGTACGTTTACATAAGGTTTTTAGGTCCTATTTAAATCTTCTTAGGATTCTTGCATTATAGTTGCATAAGTTGCATATAGTTGCATAAGTTGTAATATAGTTGCATAAGTTGCATATAGTTGCATATAGTCGCATAAGTTGCAATATAGATACAACACGTCTCACTTTCAACATAGTTTCATATAGTTTCATTTAGTTGCATAAAGTTGAAATTGCCACACCTATCCGTCATAAAGTTGCATGAAGTTAAAATTGCCACACCTATCCATCATAAAGTTGCATAAAGTTGAAATTGCCACACCAAGTTGCATATAGTTGCAATATAGTTGCATAAAGTTGTGTAAGTTGCATTTTGCATAGTTGCATAGTTGCATATAGTTTCATACGCAATTGTTGCAATATAGTTGCATAGTTGCATATAGTTGCATACGCAATTGTTGCAATATAGTTGCATAAGTTGCATAAGTTGCAATATAGTTTCATTTGACCAATCACCAATATTTGAGAATATAGTTGCAATATAGTTGCATAAATTTCAATATAGTTTCAATATAGTTGCATTTGGAACCATTGGTACATTTACATAAGGTTTTTAGGTCCTATTTAAATCTTCGTAGGATTGTCTAGGGGAAGAAAGTTGCACTGTTGCATAAAGTTTCATGTTTCATAAAGTTGCGTAAAGTTGCAAGTCCAAGTGCTGAAATCATGGCCTTCCTATTAAGTTTTTAAAAAGTTCATAAGAAGCCCAATCTTTTGAAATGGCTCAATGCCCCCATACCGAAGTGGCCCATTATCCTTGTTTCAGAATGCTCAGGGGGATTATGTTCAAAGTATTGTTATTATATGAAGTTTAAAAAGTGGTAGGATGGATTTGTAATGGCTCAAAGTTCAAGAATGTGTTGAGTTAAATTTGGCCCTAATGTTCAATCATGGTCCAAATATTGGAAGAGGCCTAATGACCTAGTCCATAAATGTATCGAGCAACTATAAGAGGGAGAATGGCACAAAGTTTGAATTTGCATGATGGGTGATGTTTTAGAGTCTCCAATGGAGTTATGTTTGAAGTATGGATGTTGGGAAAAGTTTAAAAAGTGGCCAATGAGTTTCCTACTTTGTAGATGTTAGGGTTTGTAGGGCCCAAACAAGGGAGTGTTAAGCACTATAGATATTTGATATACATGAGTTTTTACAACAATAATACTCTGTCAAATATTTAGTGGCACCAACTAAGGAGGATAGGCCATACCCTCGGTGTACTATAGCAACAAGAAAACCAAAATGCTTATGTAAGGCTAATTTAAGGTGCACCTAGGGAGATTCTGATATATTGGATGCATGTAGATCACCACACTCAACTAGTGCAAGTACGTTATGAATGATTTTTTGGATGCAATGTAGAAAACCTAGGTGTGGGTGATATGGTTATGTTTTAGTAGCCTTTTCTATGTCACATTGGAATTCCCCAGTGGTATGCAACATCAACTCTCTTGTGAATGGGGATTTAGTGTCCATAGTGTTTTCATCTTGGAAGGTTGAAATGTTTGAGGATAAAATCAACCTAAAGGAAAGACATTTCCAAACATGGCACAATAGTATGGTGGTGGCCACTTGAGACACCATCATAATTCCCAATTATTTTATTGACCATTATGAATATGTGCTAAAGTTCAACATGGATTGGGACTATTGTTATGTTAGATCTAAGATGCCCATAGGTGGATGAGTTGACAATTCACCACTTCCATTTACTATCCTTGTTGTGTTGCTTTAGAAACATCAGGGATTTTATCTTTTCTTTTGAGACCATAGTTTATCGAAAAACTAAATCAATGGCAATGGCCAAGATTTCCTCATTTGAATGTATTCCCTTAAACTCTCTTCTCAAACTATCAATTTGAACACTACAAAAAAATCAGATAAAAAAATTCAGAGAGCCATTTCAGATAAAAAAATTCCAAGTCTCGAGAGATTGCAAAAAAGGGCAATGTTGAAAATTATCGATTGATGTAGAAATTGACAAGAACATCAATTTACCAATATGAAAGTTTCTATGTAGTCATAAGCATGATTATTATCTACACCTGCTACAAATGTTTTCTTAGTTATTGATATATTTTCTACTAAATATGATAGAATTTGGTCTCCATGGTTGATTGTACCAGTCACAAAAGTGCACAAATTCGGTAAAAATGACAAATTTAGAGAGCCATAACATTGAACCTAGACCCAAAAATTGATGCAAAGTATGAGGGATATTAGAGTTATAGTGAGTTGCAGTAGATTAATAGTGAGTAACAAAAATTGGAGTAACATCACAAAATTCAAAGGAGAAAGTACAATTACAACATAGTGTTGCAGCAGAGTTACAACAGAGTTATAGTGAGGTGTAGCAGAGTTACAGAAAGTGTTGCAGCAGAGTTATAGCGAGTTGTAGTAGAGTAATCGTGAGTAATAACAAGTGGAGTAACAACATAAAATTCAAAGGAGAAAGTATAGTTACAACATAGTGTTGCAGCAGAGTTACAACATAGTTATAGTGAGTTGCAACAAAGTTACAGAAAGTGTTGTAGCAGAGTTATAGAGAGTTGCAACAGAGTAATAGTGAGTAACAACAAGTGGAATAAAAACACAAAATTTGAAGGAGAAAGTACAGTTACAGCATAGTGTTGCAGCAGAGTTACAACATAGTTATAGTGAGTTGTAGTAGGGTTACAGAAAGTGTTGCAGCAAAGATACAACAAGTTGCAGCAGAGTAATCGTGAGTAACAGCAAGTGGAGTAATAGTAAAAAATTCGAAGGAGAAAGTACAGTTACAACATAGTGTTGCAGCATAATTACAACATAGTTATAGTGATTTGCAACAGAGTTACAGAAAGTGTTGCAGCGGAGTAATAGTGAGTAACAACAAGTGGAGTAACAACACGAAATTCGAAGGAGAAAGTACAGTTACAACATAGTGTTGCAGCAGAGTTACAACATAGTTATCGTGAGTTGGAGCAGAGTTATATAAAGTGTTGCAATAGAGTTATAGTGAGTTGTAGTAGAGTAATAGTGAGTAACAACAAGTGGAGTAACAACACAAAATTCGAAGGAGAAAGTACAACAAGTACTGGGATGTACTGAGTTCCCAT
This sequence comes from Picea engelmannii, assembly GCA_009831015.1. Taxonomy (NCBI): domain Eukaryota; kingdom Viridiplantae; phylum Streptophyta; class Pinopsida; order Pinales; family Pinaceae; genus Picea; species Picea engelmannii. The sequence goes on from ML810345.1 coordinate 128,738, forward strand.
GAAGCAATATTCTGATCGAATAGCTCTGCAACTTTGCTGCTAGGGTTGTTGCAGCCATGGAGGAGTAGGGATCACCTAGGGCTTCCTCTCCTCCCCATCCTCCTCTGCCACTCCCAAATGATGTCGCTTTTAGTTCGTTTATTAAATCTTTTCTCAAGAATAAGAAGGCAGAATGCTCAAAATTTATCAAAAGAGTGGAAGAAATGTCGGAGGTATCTCTCCCACCAGATATTCTTATAGCAGGATAATGGAAACCACCAATGTGACCCCATCCCATTTGCTACCTGTAATATTTCAAAAGAACCCCTTCTTAGAGATGTACCGAAGACTGATGCATAGAGTTCAATGACCTTAGAGGTAGAAAATGGGTCATTTCACTACAACCCTTGACTCTACTTTGGTGGCTCATTTCACTATTACCCTTGACTCTACATTGAGCGATTTCCTATAGACATATTTTGTTTTATTAAATCAACCTACAAACAACAATTTAATTTGCTAAATCAATCCTATGCAACATTAATTCACTCCCTCAACCATTATGTTGATCATTTTGTTATCTTACTCAAAATTCTGAGTAGTAAATTAAAACCTCATATGTTGTTAATTCCTACAGTAAATAGTAGGATTGTGGACATAGGTATTGGTTAAAACCTTGGGCTAATGTGAGGTTGAATTCGAAAATTATCACTAGAGTTCAATTACATGGGAGATCAATTCATGTGCTCTATTATTCCATAGCTTGACACACATTGAACCTACAATCTGTACGCACAATAATGAGAGGAGATGAGGTGTGATTATATCAAGGAAATTGAATGGCCATTGAGTTGAGTTCAATTTGCATCAAGACTTGCATAGAATAACTATCAAAGGATAATCTATCATTGGAAGTTAATATTATCATTGGCATTTTCGTCTTGAGAAATCTTATGAGAATTAGAGGGTTGTATAAAACTATTTTTGTGAGCATATTTAGTGATTGGCCAATAAAACTTAGTTGCAAACACATATTTACATTCTTGTTACCTTTTGGTTGAGATAAGAGTCCATTGAATACCACTACATAGACCAAACTAAAAATTTAGTTGGTTTTTGGAGAATGCTTACCAATTGCAAATGCATTGGGTTGATTTCTACACATTTTGAGAGAAAGTTATACAAGGACATTATATGTATATATGAGAAATGCCTTGAATTGGAACTCTAATTTAAATCCTAGCTTGACCTCCAGTCGATTTTTTGTGGTTTCCTTTCACAATACATGTATATGTGAGGTAATTGATCTAGAAATAAATCATTGTAAACATAATCATCCTATCATGTTCACTAAATAATACTGAAGAATAATTTCACACTTGGAACTACATCAAGAGCATATGTCTTGAAGCCAAGAACTAGTGTCATGTGAATAGTACCTTATATTGTTTTGCAATTTGGGTTTGCCACAATGCAATTTGATTTTTACTTTACATAGAGATAAACATGCACCTAATTGAGGCTTCAAGTTTAGTTAAGTCTTAGAGCTCAACGCAGGCCCTCTAATTTAGTTAACATTTTCAATTTAATAGAGTGGAGGACTTGGTCATGATGAACTCCATCAATAATATCTATTCTATCACATCTCACATGGGTATTTAGTCAATTGCATAATTATCCTGGTCACATTCCTACAACGTCTCAATGAAAATGGGTGGCAGGATTGTTTTGACATTTTGGCTTGCATTTTTGTTTGGCAAAAAGAGCCTTTTTCCCTTTATTTCACTTCTATTCTCTTCCAAATCTTTCTAAAGGTCCCAAGGGATACGATAAATGTTGTGTTTAGATGAAATTTAAATCAAGGGAAAGAGGTCAGGAAGTCAAGAGATAGGAGAAAGAGGTCATACCATTTCCTCCGGCCGTGTGCCCTCCTTCGGTGCAAAAACATGTTCCCTCCTCCTCTGCAAATCATGTGCCCTAGCCTCTACAAATCATGTTCCCTCCTCCTCTGCAAATCATGTGCACTAGCCTCTGCAAATCGTGTGCCCTTCTCCTCCGCAAATTGTGTGCCCTCCTTCTTCTCCCGTCCTCCAAATCATAACCCGCATGCTCCAAATCCTCCTGCATGTGAGTGATAATGGTCGGACTGTGGTGTGCGTGTGTGGACTGTGGTGGCCGAACTGTGGTGACGTGGACTGTGGTGTGCGCGCGTGGACTGTGGAGTGATAATGGCTGTGGACTGTGGTGTGCGCGCGTGGCCTGTGGAATGATAATGGCTATGGACCGTGGTGTGCGCGCATGGACTATGGAGTGATAATGGTTTTGGATTATGTGTATTGCGCCCTTTGTAGCAGGCCGCATGATTTTGAACTGAATTTAAATTTCATTTTTGGTTTTAAAATTTCATTTTTAATATATATAATATATAATGTGTATTATATATATAATATATAATATGTATTATATATATAATATATATTATATATATAATATATAATATATAATACATATTATATATATAATATATAATATATATTATATATTATATATTATATATATAATATATATTAAACCAAAATAATGAAAATCATTTCGCAAGTGAAGCTTATCATAAGCATACTGAACACCAACTAGGGAACCGCATGCTATTGAAACCTAGCTTCTCTTCATTCTCCAGAAGCTACATCAACCCAAATGAAGAATACGAAAAAAAGTGGTTACATTCTCTCTATAGTTTCTCCTCTATATTCTTGTTAATAATATTGAAACAATGTGTGCCTCCATTTTATATAGTAAGAGAAGGAGTGAGTTACAATAAAGGTAACGTCCCATCCCTAACCTAGGTCCATAAATAGGTATGGAAATACAATTTTAACATGATAAATCAACTCAATTCCATCTTGTCTATTCATTAAATCAACTTGATAAATCAACAACAAATTCACCCAAAGATCAAACATGCAACATATTTGGGACAATAAACACATCTCTTTCTATTTTGTTAGCGATAAAAAATGCACTGGCATTTTTCAAAGAATGATGCCTAGTCTTGTAGGGAACATTTGACTAGCTTCCCCGGCTCCAAATGCAAATTTGAAAGCACCATTGGAAAGTTTAGGATTTGTAGATGTCGATCAACTATTCAAGCATGCAAAAAAGACTCTCTATGACTGAGAAATTTGATTTTAAAAAAATCTGCGCTTTCACCAGCTAAACTGTCTTGAATTTTGCTAGTTAGCTGGTGAAAGCTCCACCTTTCACCAGCTAAGGAGCGGATTTTTGGGTAAATTAGCTGGTGAAAGCTTGTCACGGCCAAAATAGCCAAATGTTTTCCCAGATCAATATTTTTTGGGTTTGAATGGTTTGAAACCACTTCAAATGGATAGTTGTTGAATTATCAAGTCTGATTCAAAGGCTAGTTTTGAGGGATAAGGTCAAGAAGAGGTTTTTTAACTACATTTGGCATCTTTTCAAAGGCAGAATATCAGGGGTTTGAAGACATATCATCCAATTCGAATTTTATCTTTGGAGGACCAAATCAAACAACCTTGGGAGGCTATAACTACACTTCATCAGCAATCTATTACTCTTAGAGATCATTAGATAGGACCTTTTCCTATCTTGTTTTGATTTTCCATTTTTAGTATTTTAGATCCACTTTTATAGGATCTCATCCTACACTTGTTGTATCTATTTTGATTTTACTATTTTTAGTAAATCTGATCCATCTTTCAAGGATCTAGATTTCATCTTGTAAGGCTATAAATCCAAAGACATTTGGGCAATCTAGGAGACATTTTTTGGCTATTGTACTAGACTCTTTATTCATAATAGAGTCATAGTCCTATTTTGTTTTCAATGACAGATTTTCTCATACTTTCATCATTCTGTACTTTATTTCAGTTTATCTCAGCTTCTAAGAATTGTTATCTTCTTTTTAAGCTCCTGAACTTGAACTAAAGGTTTTCTTGCTATCTTGTATGACCCTGCACATTGTGTATTTGGTTATCTAGAATAGTATTCTTCGTATCCTATTCAAACTTTGTTGTATGATCATTGAGTTCTAAAAGCATTGTCTAATTTGAATGTATGAAGTGTTCCTTTTCATTATCTATTGAGTTATCCTATTGATCCAAGCATACAAAATCTACCATATTCTTAAGTTACCAAGCATTCTTAGCCTACAACCCTAAGGAGTTTCTTGGAGTGATAACAAATTGGCGTCGTTGCAGGGGAAACGAGTTTAGAAGATCAGCTTCCTTGGGAGAACGACAAATCAGATCTAGTTCTTGATGATAGACAAGGAGTAGACACTATCAGGTTGTACATCATCTATCTGGTGACTCCATGAAGGGCAGATTCATTGACGATTCCATTATTCAGAAATTTGCTGGCGACTTCACTGGTATGAAATTAATAAGAGGTATTCATTCTGTGATTTTTCAAGTATCTCTGGTTATCCTCATCTAGTTCCTAGTAGAGATGAATGGGAATGCAACCTTCCCAGATTTCGAGGAGAAGAATGTGAAGTGCCAGCTGAACATTTGCTAGATTTTCATGAGTTTATTCATCGGCTTCAGATCATATATGAGGATGTTCAGATTAAACTTTTCAGGTATTCATTAGAGGGGATTGCTCTTGAATGGTGTCGGTTTCTTCCAGATGCAAGTATTAACTCTTTGGTTGGTTTTCATGTAGCGTTTAATTCATTTTGTAAAGACTGTTTTCCAGCTGAACATCTTTTTGAAGAATGTTGTAATGAATTTTCTTTGCTTCATAAAGATTCGGTTAGTCATGAAAATCAAATTTGTGATAAAGCATCTATTGCAGAAGATAGTAGTTACCATGAACATCAAGAGATGTTAAATGATATTCATTATGATAGAAACGATATAGAAACATCTGACATCATATCAGATGTATCTGTTGTTTTAAATGTTCATGAAGATAAACATGTCTCTTTTGAATATTCTGATATCCAAGAACAAGAATACACATCAGCTAAAGATATCTCTTATTGTGGTCAAGGAATTGTTGATCCACATTACGGTATCAATGGTGACAGTCTTGGATCTGTAATAGATACTGAGGGTAGCTCATGTTTCCAGATTTGTAGATTAAGGAAGACAGTTCACAACTTTCACATTTGTTGATAGAAGGAATTTGTAGCAGCCATGAGAAACTAGATTTGCAGAGACTATCCATTTTCAAAGTGGGACAGCAGGAAGTAGAGTGTTCTTCATATGATGAATTATGTGAAGATTCAAATAACGGTGAAATTGTGAATGAAGATGTGGATGAAAATCTCTCTTTTTCTAATTCCCGAGAAGAAGACTTTCAAGGCATGATTGTTGGATGTACTAATGATTGTATGGATTCAAAAATACTATACCTTGTATCATGTGCATCTGCATATGATTTTTCTGGTTTGCAAAAGGTTTCTCATGAGGTATTTTCACCTGAAAGAAAACAGGAAGATCGGGAGATTGTTCATTTTCTTGTGCAAGACAAGGGAGTGCTAGACTCACCTATGTTTGATGAATATCTTGATGAAGAAGAGTTGATTCCTACATCAGATCTTGTTGACTTGAGGAGCATCCCTCCTATTTATAACATTTATGAATTTGATGTTGATGAAGAACAATACTGTTAAAAAACTAGCCATCTGGAAACTCCCGCAGCAGACATTGAAAAGTCACCTCCAGAAATCAGCAAGTTTGCATGTACCATACTTGAACACAGATCTGCAGAGAACAAAAAACAGTTCATCATCAACAATGAAGTTAGTTTGCAGCTCTATTCATATTTGCACGCAGTTGAAGGTGGAAGCCATGATAATCCAGAAAATATGCAGACACTTTCTGCTTTTCAGCTGAAACAACATCAGGAGGTATTTTCTTTCAATTTTATAGATCTGTTTTTGTACTATCTGAAATCTTCGAGCAGCATAGATGTCAAATTGATTTTGCCAAACGAAGTTTGGTTATGCTGCATTTTTTAATTATATATCAGTATTCCATGGTTTCCTACATTCATCTTCAGATCGAAAGTTTTACCAGTTATTCGGATACTCGGATGGCTTCATTGGAAGCATGATTTTACCTAATTTTGAGGCAGCATTTGGTTAAAGTAGGGTAGTTCAGTAAATAATCTCTTTCTGGAGCATTTCTTTCTTCTAATTTGCAGTAGAAATAGCAGTGAGCTTGTGTGAATAAAGGCATATTTGAAGGTGTACATAGATCAGATTACAGGTAAATTACATGCAAGTTACAGTTTTGCAGAGATCAAGGTTGCATAGTTTTTCAATTTAAAGGCGATATCTTAACACCTGAAATAAGCCCAGGCAATTACTTTTAAATTTTTCATTAACCATAACAAAATTTTCTAAAGTCATGTAGAAATTTTTTAAATTGTAAGTCTTAAACAATAAGGTTTTGAGTTCTTTTGAATGAATAAAACCTTTACTGAAATTTTTTATTCATCAAAGAAATAATTTTTTTTTTTCACCGGCTAACGTTCCATTTTAAGCTATGATAAGCCGGTGAAAAAGTTTACTTTCAAAAGCTAACAGGAATATTGACAAGCGAATAAGCCGGTGAAAGGGCTAAAACATAGTTTTTATACAACGATCATGACAAAGTTTAAGGCATGTGGAAGACACCTAGCGTATCATCATCAAAGTAATTGGTGTGAGCAGAAAATGGATCGGATCTTCACCACGTTTGGCTGAGTCATCATTGAAAGGCAGAGAATGTGCATGCAGTTGTCTAATGAGAAACAAATGGAAAATTAATTCCAGTTTTTGGAGGACACACATGCGTGGTTGTGATGATTTTGTTGCAAAACACAACAGTGAGAAGCTTGTACCAACGTTGACAGAAGATGGTAGTATTTGATATTAGCATGAAAGGGAATAGCTTTATTGTTGTGTACATTGATATTATGGAAGGATAGAGCCCGAATTCAAATGTCTGAGCACACAAGTGTTGAGAACAAGCTCACACATAAAACCACAGAGATGTCTCAAGGGACCAACAGATTTGTTAGAAGCTCAAAGGAACCATGGAAAGAAATCTCATGAAATTGAATCTCTGACAAAGTACTTTATGCAGGCAGTTGATTTGAGGATGCAACAAAAGTTTATAAGTTTAATAATTGCAGAGTTTGCATTGCAAATAATAAGGACAGAGGCTAGTCTTTGAGGAAATGTAATCCTAGTTTTGTTTTTGCTGTCTGGAGACTTATTGAATTATGATGCTATGATAATGCCAAAGGTGGAGATGGTGATGTTGCTGTGAGCATAAATTCTGAGATGAGGGTTTGTAAAGAACTTACATCGTGTACTCCAAGGAGAGACAGATGGAACATTACTTCAAGTTTTTGGAGGTGATATGAAAATAAAATTTCCAATGGCATTGACTTGGAAAACTTGAGAAAGAAAATTGCAACAAAAGAGAATGAATTGAAGCTCCAGAGGCATATTCGATCAGGAAAAGGACAGTCTTCTATAGAGAAAAGGCAGCAGGAACATAATCCACTCTGTCCTATGCCCTTGCTCAAGTTTTGATCAAAGTACCATACATATTTGTGCAAACGGTGGTGTACATGGTGATCGTTTATGCATTGATCGACTCCCGTTGGACAACGGCCAAATTCTTTTGGTATTTTTCTTATGATGTCCTTCACGCTCCTTTACACCACATATTACAGGATGATGGTGGTGGCTCTCACTCCAAATGAAAGCACGGATTCAATTCTCTCCTCGGGTTTCAGTACAATCTGGATGGTTTTTTGCGACTTCATAATTCCACGTCTGCGGATTCCTATGTGGTGGAGATGGTATTATTGGGGTTCTCCCTTTGTATGGACTCTCTATGGACTGATAACATCTCAGTTCGGGGATATTTAAGATGACTTTGGCTATGATGATGATGAAATCAAGTGGGAAGTTACTACTGTAGGTGGTATACCATCTTCTTGTCTAGATTCTGGACGCGGAAATGTTGTTCGTGTTCTTAAGTCTGAGATCTCTCGTGTGAGGTATTCTTCACCCGATTTGATCCGAGATTTCTTTAATATGTTCAAGGATGGAATGGTTCTGCATCTGTTGGTCGTTTGGCACACGGAGTTTTGAGCATTGTTATGTATGCTCTGGAATTTGATTGGATTTGCAGAGAGTCCGATCGAAAGGGTTTGTTGAAATTGATATTTTTATGTTTTTGATTTCATTTGTGAAATGAATGTGTGGGATCTTCAAGATTCGTCGATAATTATAGAGCTGGAGTGTGATCGGAACTGGATTCGAGAGGGATCAAAATTGGTATGTCTATGGGAATAACAATGCACTTTCCTTTCCATCATATTATATTGATGAAGATGTAATTGTCTGTTTGGATGGAGATGGCTGCAGAGTACGAGCTTGAGTTACTACAAAGAGGAGGAATATTCATCTCTTGATACTTCTGTTGCATGTGACTCATGTGATCTCTGGTATCATGTTGTCTATGTTGAATTTAACCCAGAGTGTACAATTGAAAATACTTGGCTTTGCCCGAGGTGCAAAACAAGTGGGGTACTGAAAGATGCAATATCTACTTTCTGTCAAATTTCACCAGAAAAAGATGTTTAGAATTCCCAGTCCAACATTGACATTGTACTTAACAATAAAGTCTTAGTCCATTTTGCATATGCAAGGGAGACAAATCCTGTTGTTTCAATGGTTGAAGGTGAAAACTGTGGTCAAACTACCAAGGACAAATTTGTAGAGGTTGCACCTGTTGAAGAGGAAAGTGAAATGGTTGTGCATTTTGGTAATGCTTCAAGCAGTAAAAACGCAGATAAATCACATGCAGAAACATGAGGTGATAAGCATAGAGAAAAGAATGACATTGTAGAGGAGAGAGTTATGTATGGAAGGCTAGCTCAAATAAGCTACGGGAGATTAAGCCCAAGAATCTGAGTTAATGTTTGATCATTTGCAAACAAAGATGAAAATCATGGGAGCCAAAGATTCATCAGTCCTTAGAGTCTGTTTGGAGGAAGATCTTGGTGCCTTAAATGAACAAAGTGAAAGTCATTTATCTCAAATCGAGTCTCAAAAGACTGAAATCCACAGGCTTCAAAATCATTTGCGGAGACAATTCCAGGGACTTGTAGGTCAACTACAAGTAACAGAGGTAGGAATGTGTAATGAAGTAGAAACTCAAGTTCATGAATCAGATATTTCTACAGCATGTCAATTTGTAAATGAGAAAAACAAGTACCTCTAAAAGCAATGAAGTAGAGGGTTCTAGATCAATGGGTTTATCATCAGTTGTTGATGGTTTTCCAACACTAGTAGTCTTGGGTGCAGTAATTCGGTCTACACAATAGTTATTGACTCAGCAGGCTGGAGCTTCACTTTACCAACTTACCACACAAACGGAAGGTGAGGCAAGAGTAACTAAGGCATGGCACTTGATGATGTTGAGTAGGAAATAGCCAGATGATAAATTGTAAAGGCTGAATGACTTCATGCCCAAAACTAAAGGCACAGGGTCTGCCAGGTTCTTGGAGACCTGGCAGGGAGGTCTACATCCCAATTGGAGCCAGATGTTAGCGATAAAAAATGCACTGCCATTTTTGAAATAATGATGCCTAATCTTGTAGGGAACATTTGACTAGCTTCCCGAGCTCCAAATGAAGATTTGAAAGCACCATTGGAAATTTTAGGATTTGTAGATGTCGATCAACTATTCAAGCATGCAAAACAGACTCTCCATGACTGAGAAATTTGATTTTAAAAACATCTGCGCTTTCACCAGCTAACCCGTCTTGAATTTTGCTAGTTAGCTGGTGAAAGCTCCGCCTTTCACTAGCTAAGGAGCGGATTTTTGGGTAAATTAGCTGTTGAAAGCCTGTCACGGCTAGAATAGCCGAATTTGTTCCCAGATCATGATTTTTTGGGTTTGAATGGTTTGAAACCACTTCAAATGGACAATTGTTGAATTATCAAGTCTGATTCAAAGGCTAGTTTTGAGGGATAAGGTCAAAAAGAGGTTTTTTAACTACATTTGGCATCTTTTCAAAGGAAAAATATCAGGGGTTTGAAGACATATCATCCAATTCAAATTTTATCTTTGGAGGACCAAATAAAACAACCTTGGGAGGCTAAAACTACACTTCATCAGCAATCTACTACTCTTAGAGATCATTAGATAGGACCTTTTCCTATTTTGTTTTGATTTTCTATTTTTAGTATTTTAGATCCATTTTTATAGGATCTCATCCTACACTTGTTGTATTTGTTTTGATTTGACTATTTTTAGTAAATCTGATCCATCTTTCAAGGATCTAGATTTCATCTTGTAAGGCTATAAAGCCAAAGACATTTGGGCAATCTAGGAGACATTTTTTGGCTATTGTACTAGACTCTTTATTCATAATAGAATCACAGTCCTCTTTTGTTTTCAATGAGAGATATTCTCATACTTTCATCATTTTGTACTTTATTTTAGTTTATCTCAGCTTCTAAGAACTATTATCTTCTTATTAATCTCATGAACTTGAACTAAAGGTTTTATTTCTATCTTGTATGACCCTGCACATTGTGTATTTGGTTATCTAGACTAGTATTCTTGATATCCTATTCAAACTTTGTTGTCTGATCATTGAGTTCTAAAATCATTTTCTTATTTGAATGTATGTAGTGCTCCTTTTCATTAACTATTGAGTTATCCTATTGTTCCAAGCATACAAAATCTACCATGTTCTTAAGTTACCAAGCATTCTTAGCCTACAACCCTAAGGAGTTTCTTGGAGTGATAACATATTTCACATGAAAGATTATTATATTACAATGAATCAACTCATCCCAAATTAGACATGCAAAACCGTTTAGCTCATCCCAAGCATAGATTTACCTCACACCAATTTAGCTCATCCCAAATTGAAAATGTAAAACCATTATATATTATCGCAAGTGAAGCTTCTCATAATCATAATGAACACCAACTAGGGAACCCCATGCTATTGAACCCTAGCTTCTCTTCATTCTCCAAAAGATACATCAACCCAAATGAAGAATAAGAAAATAAGTGGTTACATTCTCTCTATAGTTTCTCCTCTATATTCTTGTTAATAATATTGAAGCAATGTATGCCCCCATTTTATATAGTAAGAGAAGGAGTGAGTTACAATAAAGGTAAAGTCCCATCCCTAACCTAGGTCCATAAATAGGTATGGAAATGCAATTTAAACATGATAAATCAACTCAATTCCACCTTGTCTATTCATTAAGTGCCCATATAGTTGAATGAGAATGTATGACAAGTTTGGAGTAACCAAAAATAACTACACTCCCTCTTTGCAAGGAATGTGTTTTCCACCAAACCAAGCTACTCCTCCTTTGCTTTTAACTTCCCCTCCACTAGGGGATTTAAATGAATGTTTATTTCCTATGAACATGAAGGAACATAACCCTCAACCATTTCTCCCTTATGTACCATAAAATATCTTCATAATATTCAAGGTGTAATTCCCTTGTTCAAGGAAGAATCATGTATTAGGGCCTAAATCCTTAGATCTTCATCATCAATTCATGGCTTAGACCCCAAGGATCATTCTTGTTGTGCTCAATATTTGAATCTGGGCCTATAATCATCCTTGTTAAGATTGTGTCAGTGATCATAATGGATACACAATTAGGGCCATTTTCGCTAATGGATACATCATCAACATCCTTTTCGCTACTATAGTTATCGATATCCTCAATGAGATCATCGTCTCCTACATTTGGATGATCAACTTCTTCAGCTTCTTCATCTGACACATCAACTACATGAACCACCTGCTCTTGATCTCCATAATCATGATCTTCTTCCTCGTTATTATCTTCATCCTCGGATACATGATTTTACTTTACTCATCTTCCTCTTGGATCATAGCTAACAACATATGACGGATATAACTACATCGTTGGTATGATTAGGCACAGTCATGCAGAGCTCCTCTTAGTTTCGAGAATAGTCATTCTCTACTAAACAGGGGCAACCACATGAAGGTGGAAGCTCTAGTAATTATCCCCCCCCCACGTCACATCACTCTCAATTTCCCCATATTACCTAATTTGAAATTATAAAGAACATGTATCATATACTATATTATACAATATAAAAACATATAAAGATCATATAAAAGATATAAACACATACCTCTTCTTTTCAACATGAATTAA
>ML810345.1:155097-193941 GCA_009831015.1 Picea engelmannii
ATCGCCAAGATGAAGGCGAAGTTCATTCCGAGGGATTACCATATCACTCTGTTCAGGCGCATGCAGAACCTGAGACAGAAGCTGATGACGGTGAAAGAGTACACCGAGGAATTTTACAGGCTCAACATCAGAGCTGGTCATCGGGAGAGTGATGACAAAAAGGTGGCAAGATACCTGAATGGTCTTAGGTATGACATTCAGGATGAATTTAGCATGGTCACCATACGCACAATTGAGGATGCGTACCAGATGGCTCTAAGAGCCAAAGAAAAGCTGAGCCGCAAGCAGGGACAGCGAGGGTGAGGCAGAATCCAGCCCCGAGGTAAAGCTGTTGCCCAGGAGAGAACTCAAAAGCCCAAGGAGGATTGGAAAAAGCCTCAAGGAAAAGATGAAAGAGGTGGAACCTCACAACAGAGGCAGCAAAATTTTGAGCCGAGGAGACAACAACCAGATCAGCAAGGAGATTATGCTGACGCCAACACATTTCCTCGTACCTGAGGTAGAGGAAGAGGCAGAGGAGGAATTATCACATGTTTTACGTGTGGTAAAGACGGTCATAAAGCCGTGGACTGTCCAGAGAGGAAGATGGACAGAGGAAAAGCTCACGTTGCTGAGGCGCAGAGGCGTGACGTGGAGGATGAAGACACTGGAAGTGGGAAGTCACTGACAGTGCATAAGGTCCTTTTGAAACCTGAGAAAGAGGTGGAGGAAACAACTCAAAGATGTCGATTGTTCAGAACGACTTGCAAGACCAAGGGCTGGAAATGCAAGGTTGTAGTGGACAGTGGGAGCACAGATAATATCATTTCGACCGAGATGGTGGAGAAACTGGAGCTGAAAATGAACAATCACCCGAGTCCATACAAAGTGACGTGGCTGCAGAAAGGACACCAGGTATGTGTTACAAAACAATGCTTGGTAAATTTTAAAATGGGTGATTATAGGGATGAAATTTTGTCTGACGTTATACCCATGGATGTCTGTCATGTATTATTGGGAAGACCATGGCAGTTTGACAGAAATGTGGTTCATGATGGGAGAATGAACACATACACCTTGGAGAAGGATGGAAAAATCCATAAACTGTTGCCGATAAAATATAAGGAAGTGAAGTCGGAAGCTAGCAGCACGATACTTCTCATGAGTGGGAAAGAACTTCTCACAGAGCTGGAGAAGGATGAGAATCCACAATTCTTTGTTGTCAGGAAGCCAAGAATTGTCGTGACAAGCACAAGAGTGGATGACTTGCCGGACGAGATTCAGGAACTGCTTGGAGAGTTCGCTGATATCATCGTGGACGAACTACCTCGTTCGTTGCCACCGATGAGGAGTGTGAGTCACCACATTGACCTCATACCTGGAGAAAGTCTACCGAATAAGGCAGCATACAGGTTGACACCTCAGGAGAATGAGGAAGTCAAAAGACAGGTACAAGATCTGCAGGATAAAGGACTGGTGAGGGAGAGTCTGAGTTCGTGTGCCATTCCAACGGTACTGAGTCCAAAGAAGGATGGAGGCTGGAGGATGTGTACAGACTCCAGGGAGATAAATACGATTACCATCAGGTACAGGTTTCCACTGCCAAGAATGGACGACTTGATGGATTGTCTGAGTGGGGAAGATTACTTTTCCAAGATAGATCTCAAGAGCGGATATCATCAGATTCGGATGAGAGAGGGAGATGAATGGAAGACGACATTCAAAACAAACGAGGGTTTGTACGAATGGCTGGCCATGCCGTTTGGGCTGACAAACGCGCCAAGCACATTTATGAGGCTGATGAATGAAGTCCTACGAGAATTCATTGGCAAGTTTGTGGTGGTGTACCTAGACGACATATTGATTTTCAGCAAGACAAAGGCTGAGCACTTGAGGCATTTGGCCATTGTGATGAGGAGATTATAGCAGGAGAAGTTGCTGATAAATTTGAAGAAGTGTTCCTTCATGCAGACATAACTCATATATCTGGGGTTTGTAATATCGGCGAATGAGTTGAAGATGGATCCTGAGAAGGTTGAAGTGATCAGGAATTGGCCATCGCCGAGAAATGTTTTTGATGTAAGGAGCTTTCACGGTTTGGCAAGCTTCTACATAAAATTCATTTGGAATTTTAGTGGAATTAGCACCGCGATGATGGACACTGTGAAGAAGTGACATAAGGTTTTCCATTGGACAGCAGAGGCTGAAAGGAGCTTCAATCTGTTGAAGCGAAAGATAACAAAGCAGCGAGTGTTAGTGCTGCCTAATTTCCAGAAAACCTTCCAAGTGAAGTGTGATGCCAGTGGATATGCTGTCGGAGGGGTCTTGAGTTAGGATGACAGGCCTGTAGCATATTATAGTGAGAAGCTGGATGATGAAAAACTGAAGTACTCCACATATGATAAATAATTCTATGCCGTTATCCAGGCCTTGAAAAAATGGAGGCACTATCTCATACCCAAAGAATTTGTGTTGTACAGTGATAATCATGCACTGCAATTCATGAGTCAGCAGGAGAAGCTGAATCAGAAGCATGCGAAGTGGGTAGAGTACATGCAAAATTTCACCTTTGTTATAAAGCACATTTCGGGGACTGCGAACAAGGTAGCAGACGCCTTGAGCCAGAAATGTTTATTGTTGCAGGAATTCAGAGTCAAGACTTTGGGGTTTGAAAGCCTGAAGGACATGTATGCAGGTGATGTTGATTTCGGGGAAGCTTATGAAGCAGTCGAGAACCCAGTTCTCAGGGATAGGAGTCCGTGGATTGACTACCTGATATAGGATGGATTGTTGTTCAAAGGCAATCAATTGTGCATTCCAGATTGCTCTATGAGAGATATTTTGGTAAAGGAGAAGCACAATGGAGGCTTAGCAGGTCATTTCGGACATGAAAAAACATTCGCCAAGCTGAGCGAATCGTATTATTGGTCGGGCATGCATGCAGATGTGAAGATATTTGTTGACCAATGCAGAATTTGTCAACATGCGAAGGGCCGAAAGCAGAACACAGGGTTCTATCAACCGTCGCCCGTACCTGAGAGGCCATGGGAATCCATTAGCATGGACTTTGTGTTGTGTTTACCGAGAACACAGCGAGGAATTGATTCCATATTTGTTGTGGTGGACAGGTTCTCAAAGATGGCACATTTCATTCCGTTTCGTAAGAATAGCGATGCGACCCACATCACCAATTTATTTTTCAAAGAGATTGTCTGATTGCATGGATTGCCGAGAAGCATAGTCTCGGATCGGGATACCAAATTCATAGGTCATTTTTGGAGGACACTATGAAAGAAGCTGGGGACTGACTTGACATTCAGTTCTGCTTACCATCTGCAGATAGATGGGCAGACCGAAGTAGTCAACAGGAGCTTAGGGGATCTATTGAGAAGTCTGGTGACTGAGCATCACACCAGTTGGGATCAGATCCTACCACAAGCAGATTTTGCGTACAACGATTCTGTGAATCAGAGTACAGGTAAGAGTCCGTTCCAAATTTTGTATGGAACACAGCCGAGAGGAGTGTCTGAGCTCAGGGAGTCAGAACAGGCTGAGACTAGCAGTGCGAGGGCTGAAGAATTTGCTGAAGCAATGCAAGAACTTCACGCACAGGTGAAGCAGTGACTGCAAAAGATGAATCAGGAATATAAGCACAGAGCCGATCAGAGGAAGAGGTTGCTTCAGTTTGAAGTTGGAGACATGGTTCTAGCGCACATGAGAAAGGAAAGGTTCCACAGGGGAACGTATAACAAGCTCAAGATGAAGAAAATTGGACCTTGCAGAGTCCTGAAGAAATTTGGGGAAAATGCATATGAGCTTGAGTTGCCAGAGGGCATTGGGATATCTCCGATTTTCAACATTTCGGACTTATACCCATACAGAGCCACGGAAACAGACACGGGAACTGACGAACCAGTGATCCAGTGGCAGAAACAATTGCCAGTTGCGCAGAAGCCAGAGATGGAGTGCATACTGGATAAACGAGTTAGAAAGAAGACCAGGAGGAAGCAGTATTTTGAATACCTGGTGAAGTGGAAAAACCACCCAGTGGAGGATGCCAGTTGGGAAACAGAAGCAGTGATTCAGAAGCATGGACACACCGTTCAGCAGCTTATGGACAGGAGCCCATGAAATCTTTCGAGCCGAGGAGTATGATGCAGGAGCATCTATGATGCCAAAAAGCAAACCAGCGTGGAGGGAAGAGAAGGACAGCTGGACAGCACCAGCGCCTTTTTGAATCACGAGGAATATTGTTGCACCGTCGTTTGGATGAACACATTCATATGAAGCGCACATGTATTGTAATGTAGATAAGAAGACATTAAATAGTTTTAATGCTGGTAGATAGGGTTAGCTGTAGATTAGACAGTTTCATTTCCAGGAGGGAAAACGAATATAGGCACCCTCCTTGTGTAATTGATGATCATTATTCAGATTATTATTCAACATTATCATAGAGAGCAGTAGAGAACAGAGCAGAGAGTTCGTGGAGAAACCCCATGTACAAATTGAATTAATAGGAGAAAGCTCTTGATTCAATTCCATGGTTGTGTTTGAGTTCTTTGTGCTGTTGATGTTATTTTGTTGCATACTTGCTTCTTTATATGCTTACCTTTTATATGTTGCTTATGTGATTGCATATCAGGTTCGAAACCTGAGGGAATGAGTGAATGAGTCTCAATTGTTTCTCTGTTTGAGCTAGGAGATTCCTGCATAGAGTGCAGTCGAATTCCTCCGCATAGAGTGCGTCGAGGAGGCTCTACAGTTAAACTCTCATTATCATTCAACCCAGAGTTGATTTGGATTATTCGAGCCGTGCAGGTGAGTGCAGTTCGAACTGAACTTCCAGTAGCAAGTCTGAGAAGGGAAAGGTCAGGTGGCTGTGACTGCGAGTGCATGGAACCTGGAAATCTTCAGCCTTGATTGTCGAGAGTTGGCGAAGGTGGAAGTCGAGCCCAGGGAACGTGGTCGAGAAAGCTCTGAAGGAGTCAGAGTCACAGAAGCTCAAGAGGGATAACACCTTGAACTTCAATATGGGAACAGACTCCAGTGAAGTTTACGTAGGGAAAAGGTGGTAAAGCTGAGAGCTCTTCAAGAGGAAGAGAATCGACGACTTGAACTTCTTGAAGAAAGGAGTCTTCAAGAACGGGCAGAACCCGGAGGCCATCGTGCATCGGCATATCGGGGTTGGCGAGCGCAAGTATTTCATGCACGTCGAGATCACGAGTCGTGATTTCTCGACTTAAACGGGACCGTCGATTTGAGCGCGGACAGGTGGCACGAGATCCTGCGGAGTCGGGATTCGGCACTTCGGCGTTTTCGACGCTGGAAGGAGCACGTAGAGACAGCGAAGTCCCGAGTCGCGACGGGTCCTACGGAGACTGCGTGGAGTATCGCACGTGGCATCGACATTTCGGCACTCGGGGTTCCGGTATACAAGGGTTCAACATCGCGAGTAGCGATATCCCGAAGTATTGACCGTTGATCATCAGGGATCGGGGTTTCGGCATTGAGTGGCACGAAGCGGAGTTACGAGTCTCGCGATATCGCAATATCCGACCTCCCGATACGCGAAGAGGAGATCACCGAGGAGTATCCTGTGGGTGACAAAAACTCCCGAGAGGAGTTAGAAGGGCGTTGATCCTTCAGGCCTGTGAAGCGAAGAAGGTCTTGGTGGAGCGACCAGCTGCTGTGAGAGCGGGGGTTGCATCACATTGTGGTGTTATTGATGTTATGTCGCATTGTGACATCCATAAAGTATCATTAAGGGTTTTGTTGCATTGGGATTTTAATGAAATGTGATGTCACATTATGACATTCTTAAAAAAAATTGTCACATTGCGACATTGTGTTATTGGAAAATACATCAAGGGTTATGTTGTATTTTGACTTTCCTTATGTTGTATTTGTTAATGGATTTTTTGGAGTGCGACATTCAACAAATGCCATGTAACATTGTAATGTTCATTATGGGGTTTGTTCGCATTGCGACGTTCATTTTGTTCACATTGTGGTGTTAATGAAATGAGATGTCACATTGTGACATTCATTAAGGTTTTTGTCTCATTGCAATATTCATCGATGGTTCTATTGGGTTGTGACATTCCTCAATGGTAATGTCAAATTGCAAGTTTCATTTTGGTTTACGTTATGTGAAATTGTTGTGATGCTTAATGGTTACTACAGAGTGCGATGTTCATCTTGTCACCTTATGGCTATGTAAAATTTTGTATTTCATAAAATTCTATGTCACATTTTGTTGCTCATTAAGGGTTAATGAAATGTGGTGTCATATTGTGACATTCATAAAGGATTTTGTCACATTGCTACATTTGTTGAGGGTTATGTTGGATTGTAACATTCCTCAGTCATTATTTTTAATTCCAACATTCATCTTCTCGCACTAATGGCCATGTAATATTGTGGCATTCATAAAATTTAATGTCCATTGTGATGTTGATTAAGTATTTGTTTGCATTGTGGTATTAATGAAATGTGTTTTCATATTGTGACATTCATTAAGAATTTTGTGAGATAGTAGCATTCATGAATGGTTATGTTGGATTGTGACATTTATGAATGGTTATCATAGTATGGAATTCATAAATGATTTTTTGATGTTCATTCAGGGTTTTGTTACATTCTTATGTTCAAATAATGTGATGTCACATTGTGACATTCATTAAGTATTTTGTCACATTGTAACAATCGTGAAGGGTTATCTTGGGTTGTGACATTCTTTAATGGCGATGCCAAATTGTGACATTCATTTTGGCTTAGTTTATGTTAAATTGATGCAATTGTTAATATTTATGTTGCATTGTAACATTCTTCAAGGTTTATGTTAAATTGAGTGTTGTTAAGTTTGGTTGGACATATCTCACATTCCTCAATAGTTATGTTAAATTGTAACATTTGTTTTTGTTACTTTATAGTATGTTGATGTTCATGAATGGTTTTATTGGGTTCTAACATTCATCTTTGTTTACTTGTGTTGCCTTCATACATTCATGTCCAGTTATGTTACATTTTTGTGTCATTGATGTGATGTTTCATTGTGACATCCATTAAGGATCATTAGAGGTTTTTCTGAATTGGGATGGTAATGCAAAGTGATGTCACATTGTGACATTCATAAATAATTTTGTCACATTGTGACATTGTGACAATGTGAAATACATCGAGGGTTATGTTGCATTGTGAATTTCCTTTATGGTTATTTCAAATTGTAACATTCATATTGCCATGTTAATGGCTATGTAAATTTGTGGCATTCATCAAATGTCTTGTCACATTACATTCTTCATTAGGGGTTTTGTTGGATTGTGATGTTAATTAAATGTGATGTCACATTCTGACATTCATAAATAATTTTTCTAGATTGTGACAATCATCATTGATTATGTTTGACTCTGATATTCATAAATGGTTATTAGAGTATGACATT
The DNA here is from genome assembly GCA_009831015.1 of Picea engelmannii. Classification (NCBI taxonomy): domain Eukaryota; kingdom Viridiplantae; phylum Streptophyta; class Pinopsida; order Pinales; family Pinaceae; genus Picea; species Picea engelmannii. Next base: position 162,524 of record ML810345.1, read on the forward strand.
TATAAATGATTTTCTCACATTGCGACATTCATTCACAATTATCTTAGATTGTCACATTTCATTATGGTTATTTCATATTGCAACATGCATCTTGTTATATTAACAACTATGTCACATTACGATGTTCATCAAATTTCATGCACACTGCGATGTTCATTAAGGGTTTTGTCACATTGTGAGATTAGTGAAATGTGATGTCACATTGTGACATTCATAAAGGATTTTTTCACACCGCGACATTCATCTAGGGTTATGTAAGATTGTGAAATTTGTTCATGGATTTTTTGGGTTGCAATATTTATCTTACCATAGTAAAAGTCATGTCACATTGTGATGTTCAATATGGATTTTTTTCACCATGTTTATTTTTGTCACATTGTGGTGTTAATGAAATGAAATGTCACATTATGGAATTCATTAATTCTTTTGTCTCATTGCAACACTCATGAAGGGATATGTTCGGTTGTGACATTCTTCGATGGTAATGTCATATTATGAATTTCATTTTGGCTTAATTTATGTGAAATTATTTTGATGCTTAATTGTTATTTCATATCGTGATGTTCCTCTTTCCATGTTACTAGCTATGTAACATTTTGGCATTCATCAAATGTCATGCCATATTGTCTTGTTCATTAATGGTTAATGAAATGTGATGTCATATTGTGAAATTCAAAGAGGATTTTGTCAAATTGTGACATTCATTAAATGTCATGTCACATTTTGATTTCATTGAGGGTTTTGTTGCATTGTGAGATTAATCAAATGGTTATTTAAAATTATGACATTTATCTTGTTACATTAATGGACATGTGACATTGTCGTGTTCATAAAATGTAATGTCACATTGCAATGTTCATTAAGGATTTGTTTGCATTGTGGTATTAATGAAATGTGATGTCACATTGTAAGTGTTTTGTCACAATGAAATGTTTATGAAGGGTTATGTTGGGTTGTGACATTCTTAAATGGTTATGTTAGATTGTGACATTCATTTTCACTTACTTTTTCTAAAATTGTTGCATTGCTTAATGGTTATTTCATATTGAGACATTCATCTTGGCACATTAATGGGTATGTAACATTGTGACATTAGTCAAATGTCATGTCACATTGCGATGTCATTAAGAGTTTTGTTGCATTGTGAAATTAATCAAATGTGGTTTCATATTGCGATATTTATTGAAGGTTTTGATGCTTTGCAATGCTCATCAATGGTTTTGTTCGGTTGTGACATTCTCCAATGCTTGTGTTAGATTGTAACATTCATTTTTTCTTACTTTCTAATATGAATATGTTTGATTGTGATGTTCTAAATGGTTATTTGAAATGAATTTTGATTAATGTTGCAATGCTACATAGCCATTCATGTGGCAAGATAAATGTTTGAATCCTAGTAAGAAACACAACAATTTCACATTAAGTAACCCAAAATGAATGTCACAATATGACATAACCATTTAGTAATGGTTATGTCACATTGTGGTGTCAATGAAATGTGATGTCACATTGCGACATTCATAAATGATTTTGTCATGTCACAACATTCATTGAGGGTTTTGTTGGATTGTGACTTTCCTTTATGCTCATTTCGTATTGCAACATTCATATTGTCATTTTAAGACATATGTAACAATGCAACGTTTATAGAATGTCATGCCATGTTGAAATGTTCATTAATAGTTTTGTTGCATAGCGAGATTAATGAAATGTTATATCACATTGTGACATTCATAAAGGCTTTTGAAACATTGTGACATTCGTCAAGGGTAATGTTCGATTGCGAAATTCCTTAATGGTTTTTTCGGATCGCGACATTCATCTTGTCATGATAATGACCATGTCACATTGTGGCATTCATCAAATGTAATGTCACATTGATATTTCCAGTAAGGGTTTTGTCACATTGTGGCATGAATGAAATGAGATGTCGCATCCTCACATCGATCAAGGGTTGTGTCACATTGCCACACTCATCAAGGGTTATGTTGGGTTGTGACATTCTTCAATGGTAATGTTAGATTGCCACTTTCATTTTGTCTTACTTTATGTGAAATTGTTGTGTTTCTTAATGGTTATTTTGAACGCCGACATTCCTCTTTCCATATTAATGGACATGTAGTATTTTGACATTCATCAAATTTCATGTCACATTGCGATATTCATTAAAGATTTTGTCGCATTTGGATGATGATCAAATGTTATGTCACATAGTGACATTTTTAAGGGTTTTCTCATATTCCAATGTTCATCATGGGTTCTATTGTCTTGTGACATTCTTTAATGGTTATGCCATGATGTGGTGTTGATCAAATGTGATGTCACATTGTGACATTCATAAATGATTTTCTAACCGTGAGATATTCATTGAGGATTATGTTTGATTGCGACATTCATTTATGATTATTTTGGATTGCAACATTCATCTTGGTGTGTTAAAGGCTATGTCACATTGCGACGTTCATGAAATTTCATGTCACATTGTGACATTCATGAAATTTCATGTGACATTGCGAATTTCATGAAATTTCATGTCACATTGTGATGTTCTTTAACGATTTTGTTGCATTGTGGAATTAATGAAATGTGATGTCACATTTTGACATTAATAGACGATTTTTTCACATTGCAACACTCATGGAGGATTATCTTGGATTGCAACATTCCTTAATGGTTATTTGAGGTTGTGACATTTCTTAATGGTTATTTCAAATTGGTACATTCCTTAATGGTTATTTCATATTGTGAAATTCATCTTGCCACGTTAATTACCATGTAATATTGTAGTGTTAATCAAATCTCATGTCACATTGTGATGCTCATTAAGGATTTTGTCGCATTCTGGCGTTAATTAAATATGATGTCACATCTAACTTAATTAAAGTTTTTTTCGCATTAACATTCATTGAGTGTTATGTTAGATTGCGACATTCCTTAATTCTTTTTTACATATTGTAAAATTCATCTTGTCATGATAATGACCATGTCACATTGTTGCATTCATTAAATGTCGTGTCACATTATGATTTTCATTAAGGGTTTTGTCACATTATGGCGTGAATGAAATGAGATTTCACATTGTGATATTCATCAAGGGTTATGTTGGGATGTGACATTGTTCAATGGTAATGTCATATTGCGACTTCCACTTTTGCTTACTTTGTGGGAAATCATTGTCTTTCTTAATGGTTATTTTGAATTGTGGCATTAATCTTTCCATGTTAATGGATATGTAACATTTTTAAATTCATCAAATTCCATGTCACATTGCGATGTTAATTAAGTATTTTGCCTCTTTGTGACATTGATCAAATGTGGTATCACATAATGAAGTTTTTAAGGGTTTTGTTGATTGTGACATTATTTAATGACTATGTCGCATTATGGTGCCAATAAAATGTGATGTTACATTGTGACATTCATAAGGATTTTTTCATATTTCGACATTCATTGAGGGTTATGCTCTATTAAAACATTCCTTTACGGTTATTTCATATTGAAATGTTCATCTTAATGTGTTAAATTCTAGGTCACATTGCACCATTCATTAAATTTCATCTCACATTACAATGTTGATTAAGGATTTTGACACATTATAATGAAATGTGATGTCATGTTCTTACATTCATAAAGTATTTTGTCACATTTCAACTTTCATGGAAGTTTATGTTGGATTGCAACATTCCTTAATGGTTGTTTTAGATTGCAACATTCCTTAATGGTTGTTTCAGATTGCAACATTCCTTAATGGTTGTTTCAGATTGCAACATTCCTTAATGGTTATTTCAGAATGTTGGATTCTTTAATGGTTATTTGGGATTGCAACATTCATCTTGCCACATTAACAACCATGTCATATTGTAGAGTTCATAAAATGTCATGTCAAAATGTGATGTTCATTAATGCTCATTAATGATTTTTTCATATTGCGACATTAATTAAATGTGATGTCGCATATGACATATTTAAGTTTTTTGTCACATTGCAATATTCAACAAGGGTTATGTTGGGTTGTGATTTTCTTCAATGGTTATGTTAGATTCTGACATTCGTTTTTGGTTACTTAATGCAAAATTGTTGTGTGTTGTAATGGGATTGAAACATTCATCATTCCAGATTAATGCCTATGTAGCATTGCCACATTGATCAAACTTCATGTCACATTGTGTTGTTCATTAAGGGTTTTTTTGTATTCTGACATTCCTTAATGGTTGTTTTAGATTGCAACATTTCTTAATGGTTGTTTCAGATTGGAATATTCCTTAATGGTTGTTTCAGATTGCAACATTCCTTAATGGTTATTTCAAAATGTTGGATTCTTTAATGGTTATGTCAGATTGCAACATTCATCTTGCCACATTAAAAACCATGTCATATTGTAGATTTCATAAAATGTCATGTCAAAATGTGATGTTCATTAATGTTCATTAATGGTTTTTTCATATTGAGACATTAATTAAATGTGATGTCACATATGTCATATTTAAGTTTTTTGTCACATTGCAATATTCGTCAAGGGTTATGTTGGGTTGTGATTTTCTTCAATGGTTATGTTAGATTGTGACATTCATTTTGTGTTACTTAATGTGAAATTGTTGTGTGTCTTAATGGGATTGAAACATTCATCTTTCCACATTAATGGATATGTAACCTTGCAACATTGATCAAACTTCATGTCACATTGTGATGTTCATTAAGGGGTTTTTTGTATTCTCACATTAATCAAATGTGATGTCACATTTTGGAATTTATTAAGGATTTTTTTGAAATGCAACATTCATCAAGGCATTTTTTTGGGTGTATTGATTATGCTATACTCAATGGTTATGTTAGAATGTGACATTCATATTACAAAATATAAAAATATTGACGATAAAAGGATGACATTGTTCATTATTCACGTACCATGTCCAAAAAAGTAAATTGGCCATGTCCAAAAGATTAAAGTAGTCATTGACTTCAAAAATATTGTTCATTATTAACATACATTATTAAAAATATTGTGTGTTCTTAATTGATCATTAACTCCTACATAACTAATTTATATGTTATATGTTTTTATTATATATTTTATTTAGAAGAAATTGAATTGAAGTGTTATAAAAAGATCTTTGGAAATTAGATTAAAAAATTATCCATAAAATTTAAGGATTCTTTAAATTTCAAAATGCAAGCATAATCAATATGGTTAAAATTAATATCAAATATTCATTTATTCATTCATTTTATTACATTAACATTGATATGTTATTTCCAAAGATGTTAGGTTGAATCAAATCTTATGTTGGATGCCTCTAATGTAAAACATATTATACAAAGAGAGTCTTAGTATTACATTTTATATCCAATATTCATTCATTTAATAAGTTTCAAATGGTATCCAATATTCATTCATTTAATAAGTTTCAAATGGAAAGAGAATATTTTTATTAAAATATTAGAAAAACATTGAAAAAAAAAAGTCATTATTATGGATTTTTATAAAATTTATATAAACATAATTATATAATTTACAAGATGACTTATCAAAATATTTTGGAAAAAACTTAAAAAAATGAATATTAATGATTTTTATAAAAATTATACAAACAATTAAATAATTTAAAAATTCAATTAATAAATAATTTTTATAAAAATTATACAAACAATTAAATAATTTAAAATTTAATTAATAAATAAGTTTGAGTTTGATTTTTATAAAATTTATATAAGAAAAACTATATAGCTTAAAATTTGACTTAAGCTTCGATATTTATTTTCAATGTACTATATCAATTTTTATATCTCCATTTATTTTCAATTCATTATATCAAAATTAAATTTATTGTGTTTTTTTCATATACATTATATTTGTGAGTTTATAAATAGAGAATTTATATTATTTCTTTAAAAATATAAAACAAAAAGACTCTCTCACTCACGTAACTATGTTGTAACTTGAACTCAAATTCAAATAACACTTTCTAAATATTACAAATTGAAATTCAAATTAAAACATTAATATTGTTATCAAAATATCAATAAAACAATACATTTCAAAATAAACAAAACAATACATTTCAAAATAATCAAATAACAAAATATAAATATTTCGATTAAGCCCCACAATATTACATCATAAAGTTATCTTAATAATTTTATAGAGATACATGATTTAGAATTTCTCTATAAAATATTAATATTGTAAAGATCCTTCCTTTCCATTCTTTCTATTTTCAAGTTGGTATTAGAGCCACGAAAGACGCAAAGGTGGTGCACAAAGCTTGCAGAAAATCGATTGAATAGATGGTTGTGGGATTTAATTAACAACGCCAGTTAAAATAAGGAGAATGAGCAAAGCTCCTCACTGGAGAACTTTTTGTTGCTGCCAAGTCCTTGTTGTGAGGAGGTGAATGATGCCAAGGGGTTGAGCGCTGTGAAGGAGACACCTAATTCAATGATGTCTTTTCTAAGTAAGGAGCTTCGGGAGGGGAAACTGCATCCTGTTCTGGGAGTTTTTTCCTCCCATTGGGTCGCTGCTAATAGTGCAGTACCAGATCCTCTTCTATCTTCATTTGTTTATATTTTGTCAATTTCTAAGAGTACCGAAGAACAAAAGTTTGAGGAAGAGGCAAGGCGGTTAGAGTTTTTGTAGCAGGTGTTGTTATCTACTATTCTAGGCGATAATTTATAAAGAAAAAGTATTAGCTCGCTTCTCTAAGGAAGAAAGTGTTGGCGAAGATTGTTTCTCTCATATAGATCATTGTAGATCAAAATGCATATTGATGCATGTGAAGGTGTGACAACAACAAAAATCCATGATTGGGATAAGCAGGAGAACAAAGCCAAGGTATTATTATGAATGTATGTGAAATATAATATAATTCCTCACATTAGAGATGTTAATACTTCTAAAGAAACCTGGAAGTCACTTAAATATTTGTATGAGACTAATAATACAAATCATATTATTTTAAGCACTTAAACATTTGTATGAGACTAATAATAAAAATTATATTCTTTTTCTGAAGAGTAAATTGCTAAGTATTAAAATGGATATAAATGATCCTGTTAATACTTTTCTTGGGAGAATTACAAACATGAAAGATAAATTGGGAGATATAGGAGAAAAAGTGTCAAACACGGATCTTGTCACAATTTCCCTAAATGGAATACTAAAGGATTATCAAATGTTTATAACAAGCCTTGTAGCTAGAGAGAAATCTCCTACCTTTGAGGAATTGATAAGTATATTGCTTCAAAAAGAAGAGAGGTGCACGAATTTTAAGCCAAATTTGAATCCTTAGAATTCAGACTTAGCACTATGGACAAAGACGAGATTCCCTAAAGGGAAACCAAGAGAAAGAGACAGAGGAGGAAATTCATTTCATAGGAAGTCATTTCCAAATCCAAATAAAGGTATGCCATCTAGTAGAATGAGCCTAAGTGTTTATATTGTTGTAGGACTTGACATCTTTCCATTAATTGTTATAAGAAGAAAAGGAAGAGGCTAGGCATAAAAATAGAAAACGTTTAGGACATTTTGCATAAGAAAACCTGAATTTTGATTCAAAATATCTTAGATTGATTGTGTCTAAGGATGCACTATCCGAAAATGATGATGTTGACGCATGGTTTGTTGATTTTCGAGCCTCAATTCACATGCCATGTAATAAGAATGTGTATATAAAATTTAAAGAAAAACATAATTGTTCCCATATTTATCTTGGAGATGATCATTCCTTTAAAATCAAGGGAAATGGAGATATTCCAGTAACACTTTTGAATGGTACTGTCAGACACATTCACAATGTTGTGTATGTCCCTGGGTTAAAGAAAAACTTGATTTTTATGGCCACAATTACATATTAGAATTTGAAGGTCGAATTCTTCGAGACACATTGTATAGTGAAGGAATTGCAGGATCATTACAGAATTGTTTCCTCAAGAGTTAGAGTTGCAGGTCTATACAAACTTGATGTCACCAGCAAGAATCATCAAGCATTGACTTCTGCAACTATGCCTATAGAAACGCTTTAGCACCAAAGGTATGGTCACATTAATTATCATCATTTGTTGTTATTAAAAAAACAAAGTATGGTTTAAGGACTCCCTATGTTGAAGAATGAGTATGTTTCTTGTGAAGGTTGTGCATTAGGAAAGATGCACATAGATGAATTCCCCTCTAATTCTCATAGGAGAAAGAAAGGTGTATTATAACTTATACATATTGATGTTTGTGGACCAATGCAAACAAGTTCCTTAGGTGGTGCTTATTATTTTTCTTTGTTTATTGATGAATGCACAAGATACAAATGGGTTCATTTACTTAGGAAAAAGAGTGATGTTTTTGTATAGACCTCAAACTCTGACTCCTAAGAAAACATTTTTGTAATGATCCTACATGTCCTTCACTATAAAATGTATCTTGAAGAATTTGACCTTCAAACTATGATATCCAATTGTGGACACAAATCAAGTTTAGCTTTATCCTAGGGACATACACAACATTCTGAATGTGTGTCTGAGAGTACCATTTAGAAGTGTTAATGGAATATCTCTATACCCCTTGATTTTATAGGAACAAACATCTCCAAGATAAATATGGGCACCATTATGTGTTTCTTTAAACTTTATATACCAATTCTTATGACATGTCATGTGAATTGAGGCTCCAGAATCAACAAACCATGTGTCAACATCATCAATTTTAGAAGACAGTGCAGCATTAGACATAGGGCACCATTATGTGTTTCTTTAAACTTTATATACGAATTCTTATGACATGTCATGTAAATTGAGGCTCCAGAATCAACAAACCATGCGTCAAAATCATCAATTTTAGAAGACAATGTAGCATTAGACATAAGCCATCTGATATATTTTGTGTAAAATTTGGGTTTTCTTCTGCAAAATGTCTTGAATGTTTTCTATTTTTATGCCTAGCCTCATTATTTTTCTTCTTATAACATTCTCTAGAAAGATTCCCAGTCCTACCAAAATAGAAACACTTTTTTTCATTTCTATTAGATGGCATACCTTGATTTGGATTTGGGAATGACTTCCTCTGAAATGAATTTCCTCCTCTACCTCCTTCTCCTAGTTTCCCTTTAGGGAATATCTTCTTTGTCCATAGTGATAAGTCTGAATTCTAAGGCTTGAAATTCAGCTTCAAATTTGTGCGCCTCCCTTCTTATTGCAACAATATACCTTTCAATTCCTCAAATGTAAGAGATTTATCTCTTGCTGCAAGGCATGTTATAAACATTTGATAGTCCTCTAGCATTTCATTTAGGGAAATTATGACAACACTTTTTCTCCTCTATCTCCCAATTTATCTTTCATGTTTTTAATTATCCCAAGAAAAATGTTAATTGACTCATTTATATCCATTTTAATACTTAGTAATTTATTCTTCAGAAAAAGAATACGATTTGTATTATTAGTCTCATACAAATCTTTAAGTGCTTTCTAGTTTTCTTTAGAAGTCTTAGCATCTCTAATGTGAGGAATTATATTATCTTTCACAAACATTCGTAATAATACCTTGGCTTTGTTCTCCCTCTTATCCCAATATTGGATTGTTGTCGTTGTCCCACTTGCAGATGCATCAAGTCATGCTTCATCTCATTTTGCGATCATCCATACATCATAACCTTCCATCAAGGTCTACATTTTGAATTTCCAATTGACGAAATTTGAGCCATCCAATTTATGGGATTCATTGAGATAAGTTTCAACAAGTGTATTCGTCATCTCTACAAACCCCTTCACACAACAAATTCAAAACAACGATTCGAACACATGAACGACAACTTTACCAGGGCAACGATCTGAACATCCTGGATGATCAACGATCTCCGCAGTGATCTAGATGAGAGTATCAATCTCCGCCACACTTTCTTCCTAAGAGAAGTGAACTGATAACTTTTGTTTATAAATTATCACCTAGAATAGTAGACAACAACAACTATTGTACAAAATTTGACCGCCTTTCCTCTTCTTCAAACTTTTGTTCCTCAGTACTCTCAGAAATTGACAAATTATAAACAAATGAAGATATAGGATGATATGGTATTGCACTATTAGCAATGAACCCATTGGAGGACAAACCTCCGAGAAGACGATTCATCTTCCCCTCACGAAGCTCATTACTCAAAAAAGACAGTGTGGAATTAGATGGATCCTTAGCAAAGATCGACTCCTTGGTAGCATTTGGCTCCTCACAACAATGAATTGGAAACAACAAAAAATTCTTCAAAAAAGAGCTTGAATCATTCTCCCTTTTGTAGTTGGCGCTGTAAATTAAATCCGACGTCCATATATCCAATCGATTTTGTGCAGGCTTCATGAACCACCTGCATGTCCTTTGTGGCTCTAATACCAACTTGAGAATAGGAAGAATGGAAAGGAAGGATCTTCACAAAAAAGAGAAGTGGTCACCAACCAATTGAGAAGATCTTCATGATAGGTTCATCCACCTGAAAAATATAAACATTATTCCTTGATGAGTATTATTTAAAATTTCATAAAACCCATGAGTTTTAATGAAGCTAATGAACATGAAGAGTGGAGAAAAACAATTGAGGAAGAATATGACTCTATAATGAAAAAAAAAACTTGGGAATTGACTAAATTTCCTAAATATAAAAATCCCATAGGATGTAAACGGATATAAAAACATAAATTCAAAGAAGATGGTAGTATAGATAAATATAAATCTATATTGGTGGAAAAAGGGTATTCACAGAAAGAGGGAATTGATTATGCAGAAACATTTGCACCACTAGATAAATTAAATACTATAATATTATTAATTACATTAGCTACAAAGTACCATTGGAAGATTCACCAATTAGATGTAAACTCAGCTTTTCTGAATGGTGATTTAGAGGAGGTTTACCTTACTCAACCAAAGGGGTTTGTGAAAAGTGGTCAAGAACATTTAGTGTGTAAATTAAAGAAAACAGTGTATGAATTGAAACAGACACCTAGGTGATGGTATGCGAAGATAGATTCCTTCTTTGTTTAGTTGGGTTTTACGAGGAGAAAAAGTGATCCAAATTTGTATACCAAGTTTTATGAAAAAGGGCATGTTGTATTGATTTCCTTATATGTTGATGATTTAATTATTACAGGAAATTCATAAAAATTGGTTAGTGGAATTAAGAATCAGATGTCACGAGTATTTGAATTGAAAGATCTTGGTGAGTTATATTACTACCTAGGTCTTGAAGTTTGGAGAAACTTTGGTCAAGCCTTTGTGTCTGAAGGTAAATATGTCATAGAACTACTTAACAAGTTTAAAATGGATCAATGTAAAGTTTCTTATGCTCCAATGCAACAAAACATGAAGATTTACTATGATGATGGTTCGAAGGAGGTAAACGATACAATGTATAGATAGATGGTGGGAATCTTGAACTATATCACTACAACCAGACCTAACATAACATATTATATTAGTGTGTTAAGTCAATTTATGGAAAACCCTCTATAAAACCATTGGAATTCAGCGAAAGGGGTATCTCAAAGGCACAATTTATTATGGTATTAAATATACTGATTCATTTGATGTTGAGCTAACAGGTTACTCAAATTCAGACTGGGTTGGCAATCTGAATGACCAGAGATCTACTACAGGTTATTCCTTTGGCATTGGATCTGGGATTGTTTCATGGAGTAGTAAGAAACAACCTATTGTATCTTTTTCATCCACGGAGGAAGAATATAAATCATTGTATGCAGTAACTTGTGAAGTTGTTTAGTTGAGAAGACTACTTCAATATGTTGGAGAAGAACAAAGGAAAGCTACGATAATCAAATGTGATAACCATAACTCAATCAAATTGGAAAGTAATCTAGTTTACCATTCAAGGACAAAGCATGTTGATACTTACTTTCATTTTGTTCGACAAAAGATGTAATCTAATGACATTTCTTTAATGTATTGTAATACTAGTGAAAATGCTTTTGATATTTTCACTAAGCCTCTTGGAAAGATAAAATTTGAACTGTTTAAGAAGATGTTTAAGGAGATGTTTAGGGAGATGTTAGGTGTGGATGTCAATCCTTTCTCCATTAAAAAAAATACATAGAAATAATAAAGATTAATTAATAATGGAAACTCCTCTAAACCAAATATTTATTAAAATTATATTATATTAAATTAAATTAAATTAATAATAATGTTATACAAATTCCACATTCTACTTACCGAAGAATGGATAAACATATATAATATTTATAACCATAACCAATACCAATACCAATACTTTTCTCTAATTAAATTTTAGAAAAACAATAAAAACAAAATTTATTAATATATAATAATTAATGTTATACTTAACGTCAAGTACTCCAAAATCTTGTAAAATTATATTTATTTGTAAGTACATAATAAATTTTAATGAATTTATGTAATTAATTTATAATATTTTGTAAATAAAAAAAAAATATTAGAAATAACATTATTTATATAAAAGTTATATTATATTAAGTTAAATTAATAAGAATGTTATAGAAATTTGGCTTACCTAACATGATGACAAGTGACGACAATGCTTTTCTCTAATTAACTTTTAGAGGAAAGTTAACATATATATACACATAAGAACAAAAATTATTATTATTATATAATAGTACCTATTATACTTAAAGTCAAGTACTCTAAAATTTTATAAAATTTTATTTATTTGTGAGTACATGATAAATTGTAATCAACTGATGTATTTAATTTATAATATTTTGTAATTGATATTTGTAAGTACTATATTTTGTAAATAAATAAAATTCCACCCACTTGACAATTTAATCATAAGTGGAAACTCATATAATAATATTTATCAACAATTACTTGCTTTGCGTAGTACCCATCAAATACATAGTTGTAATACAAATACACAGTTATAATACATAAATAATTGCAATTATTGCAAGTTTAATTATAACTTAGTTGTCGAATTTATTTTATAATTATAGATTCACAAGCTTAATTATATTTAATTTCAACCTAATTAAAATTAATACTATCATAAATTTAATACACTCATTAAATTACATATAAGATTGGCCATAAATTAAAACCATCATAAATTCAATACACTCATTAAATTGCAGGCAAGAATCCGTGCAATTTGGTTCTTGAAACTCAGTTGGTGAGGTCGGCCACAATTTCCGTTAAGGGCATACCAGAACGAAAGACAGTTTGCTTATTAGCAGGTGGTAAAGGCAGTGACACTTATATCTGCCTTTCTCGCACTCAAGCTACAAATTTTGACAAGACTGAGAGAAGACTAAGGGGAGCAGAAGATAATGAAGATCAGAGAATTTTAAGTAAATTGGTCGAATCTAACGCTCGGAATTAAGCTGCGAATGGAAAGGGATTTCTCCTGAAATCGGTTAAAACCTATATGATCCATTTTTTTATTACTTGAGTTCCAGTTAATATATACATATTAATTATCGTCAATTTCAGATTAATTAACCTAAGACTTAGAGTTAGTGTTTAAAAATGTTACGGTTAGTGTTTAAAAAATTTACCAAATGGTTTTCTTGGCGGAATGGAAGATTTACTGTAACTAAAATGAAGTCCATAATTGTTTTACTGCAATCTAAATTGATGCATTGTCTAAAGAACTGATATTACAAGCAACATGCAATTGTCTAAAGAACTGATATTACAAACAACATGCAACCTGTTGCACAGTTAAATGAGATATTAGTTCTATATATTCCATAATTCTAGTATTTAACTGAAAAACATAAAGCTTCGATTCAGTAAATTTATGAAAGTCTGTTTTCATAGATATCATAAACTAGCAACAACCACTTTATAAAAGTGGTTGATATAAGTTAATAGACGTTATTTTTCACTTTCATAAATTCTACTTTTATAACGTAATTGTTGTGCGTGAGGAACAATCATTAATATATAATTACATAATTAATCTGTTAATTATTTTTTACATTATTGCAATATATACTCATAAGTATTAACACATTACATTAATACATTCATGTATAATGAAAGGTATTAATTAATTAAAAAAACAAAACATTAATCAAAAAAAATTTAATACAGTGAATACAATACATTTATAAAATAAAACATTTTTCATACATTAGTAAGATATTAATACATTAGTATATTACAAATAAATTAATAAAGAATAAATAAGTCACTAAATTAATTATAAAATAATATACTAATAATGTAAAAGAACATTAAATTAATATATTTAAGTATTAATGTATTGATTAATTAATACCTCAATGTAATGTATAAATTGAAGTATCAATATTTTAATGTATAATGTGATGTATTAATGATATAATAATTTAATTAATAAATATCTTATTAATGTATTGTATTAATTAAAATTATAAATACATTAACAAAGTCTTAACAATAGGTAAATAAAATAATAATACATTAAAAGTACAATAATATATTAAAATAATAAGGCATTAATAAAACTTGAATAAAATAAAAATACATTTATAATACATTAGAGTATTATATTATTAAATTAGATTTTAGTGGAGGTTAATCATCATCATAATCATTATGATATTAATATAATAAAACATACTTTATATATTAATAAAGTATTAAAACATTAATAAAGTAATAACATATTAATATATTGATGGGATAATACATTAATGTATTAATTAAATAATATATTAATGATATAAAAATTAATGTAGAAAATAGTAAATAAAAAATAATAATATTTATAAATTAAAGTATTAAAACATTAATGTATAACTTATTGTATGAATGTAATGTATTAATTGATTAATAATAATGTAAAGTATATAATTAAATTAATGTAATGTATAAATTAATTTTTTTATACATGAATATATAATAATGTAATGTATTAATGAAATTAATAAATATTTTAAATTGCAATACTAAATAATATATTATTAAACTATTAATATTATAATAAAATAAAAATACATTAAAACTATTTTAGAATATTATTATATAAATACAAAAACATTAATAATGTAATCTATTAATTAACTAATACATTAATGTATAATGTAAAAGATTAAAGTACTAATACATTAATAATGTATTTATTAATTAATTAATACATCAATACATTGTTAAAGTATTAATACTCTAATAAAGGAATGTATAAATAATACATTATTAAAGTAATAATACATTAATAAATACATTATTAATAATGTATTTATTAATATTAATACACTAAAACATTAATATGAAATAATTAAAACATTAAAAAAGTTTTAATACTTTAATAATACATTATTAAACTATTAATACCTTAATAAATACATTACTAAAGTAGTAATACATTAATAATACATTATTGAAGTATTAATACAATAATTTACAATGATCATACTTGACTATGACTATGGTTGATCATGCCCATGGTTAAATTTGGTAGAACATGGTTGACTTTGGGAAGGAAAGGTTCACTATGGTTGACCATGACCATGACCATGGTTAACTTCTGTAGACCTTCACCATGGTTAAATTCTATAGACCTTAATTATGGTTGGCGTTCACTTTGGATGACCTTCACTATGGTTGACCTGTGTTGACCATGACCACAGTTGACAATGGTTAACCATATTTTCCAGTTCTTATCCATAAGTGACCATGGATGCCCATGACCATCGTTAACCAAGACTACAGATGACATTCATATAACAACATTTGGAATTGTTTGTCACATTATGAGGACATGATATTTGCATAACATTGCGATGATGAAGCTATGCTGAGGGAAATGTGACGACGAGCGTACGTTCGTCATATTACAACAATTTGGTTATTTTTGTCACATAGAGAGGGAGGGGCTAGGTTCGTCAGATTGCGATGACTCGAGATTTGTGTCACACTATGACGACATGATATTTGCATGACATTGCAATGATGGGGCTATGTTCATTACATTGCAATAATAGTATATTGTTTGTCACATATTGATGACGAAGGGGATATTGCGATGATGGGTCTATGTTCAGCACATGGAGATGATAGGACATTTAAGTAAAAAATAACTATGTGATGAACATAAATGTCATATGTTCATCGTATGTCGTATGACTATGTGATGAAATTAAATTTCATATATTCATCACATTGCGATGACATGACATTTATTTCAACTACAGGGCTATGTTCATCACATTATGATGACAAGACATTTTTTGTGAGATTAGGATGACATGATAATTGTGTCACATTGTGATAATGAGGATATGTTCATCGGATCAGGATGATGAGGCAATGTTCATCACATTACAACAATATGGTTATGTTCATCACATTGCAATGACGAGACTATGTCTCTGACATTGCGACAATATGGTTATGTTTTTCACACTGTGATAATGTGGTTATGGCTAGTCATGTTCATCACATTGCGACAATATGGTTATATGTTCGTCACATTGTGAAAATATGGTTATGATTAGTCATGTTTGTCACATTACAAAACTATGGTTATGTTCGTCACATTGAGATACTCGGTGCTATGTTCGTCAAATGGAGAGACTTAGTGCTATGTTCATCACATTGCAAGATTCGAGGCTATATTCGTCACATTCTCGAAATATGGTTATGTTTGTCACATTGCGACAACAAAGCTATGTTCATCACATTGTGACAATATGGCAATATTCGTCACATTATGACATCGGGGCTATGTTTTTCATATTGCGACGATAGGGCTATGTTCGACACATTGTGAACAATATGGTTATGTTCATCACATTGCGATGATGAGGCTATGTTGGTCACATTGCGAACAATATGGTTATGTTCATCACATTGCGATAATATGGTTTTATTCGTCACATTGTGATAATGTGATTATGGCCATTCATGTTCGTTAGATCGGGACAATATGGTTATGTTCGTCACATTGCGATAATGTGGTTGTGGCAAGTCATGTTCATGACATTGCAACAGTATAGTTATGTTCATCACATTGTGACAATATGGTTATGGTAAGTCATGTTCGTCACATTCCGAGACTCGGTGCTATGTTCGTCAAATAGAGAGACTCAGTGCTATGTTTGTCACATTCCGAGACTCGGTGCTATGTTCGTCAAATAGAGAGACTCAGTGCTATGTTCGTCACATTGCAAGATTCGAGGATATATTCATTACATTCCATAAATATGGTTATGTTTGTCACATTGCGACAACAAACCTATGTTCGCCACATTGTGACAATATGGCAATATTCATCACATTATGACAGCGGGGCTATGTTTTTCATATTGTGACGATAGGGCTATGTTCGAAACTTTGTGAACAATATGGTTATGTTCATCACATTGTGATGATGAGGCTATGTTGGTCACATTGCGAAAAATATGGTCATGTTCATCACATTTCAATGGTGAGGCTATGTTCATCACATTACGACAATATGGTTATGTTCATCAGATTGTGACAATATGGTTAATGTTCATCACATTGTGATAATGTGGTTATGGCCATTCATGTTCGTCACATTCTGACAATATGGTTATGTTCGTCACATTGCAACAATATGGTTATGGCCAGTCATGTTCATCAGATTGCGACAATATGGTTTTCTTCGTCACATTCTGATAATGTGGTTATGGCCATTCATGTTCATCAGATTGTGACAATATGGTTATGTTCATCACATTGCGATAATGTGGTTACGGCAAGTCATGCTCATGACATTGCAACAATATGGTTATGCTCGTCACATTGCAACAATATGGTTATGGCAAGTCATGTTCGTCACATTGCGACAATATGGTTATGGCAAGTCATGTTCGTCACATTGCGAAAATATGGTTATGTACGTTAAATTGCGAAACTCGATGCAATGTTCATCAAATTGAAAGACTCAACACTATGTTCGTCACATTGTAACAACAAATCATTTAATGAGTTATAGTTATTATAGGAGCATTTATAACAAATCATATGGATCTTTGTAGATGATGAGTTATATTGTTCTAAGCTGATTGATAACAAATCTACTTGATTTATACATTATATATAATAATTTATATTTTTCCTAAGAACATTTAAAGGAAATCAACTTGTTATACCCGTTGCAGATGACAATTTATAATAATTCTAAAGACATTGAAAGAAACAATTATGTGACTAATTCTAAAGACATTGATTACTTATGATTATTTGGAATTTTGTTTATGTGCTCGAAAATCATTAAGAGAAGCTTTCCAAGATGACCGTACTTTTGTTGAGTTAAGAGATTAGCAAGGTTCATAGTGTGATCAATATTTTGAAAATGAGATCTAATATGGGCATAGGCTGGACAATCTAAGAGAAGTGTTTTTCATCTTCAACCTTCTTAGTGTCACAAAGGTGACACACTCTTTCATCCCATGGTGTTTTAGGAATTGACCAATGTCCAGTTTCACTATGGAGCAAATTTGTTCTTATCTTAGAAATGCTTATATTAAAAACACATTATTACATTAATATAAATTAAAGTATTAATTTACATTAATGTACAATGTAAGATATTAATTGATTTTTAAAATTAAAAAAATAAAAACACTATTTTGATCATTTGAAATGGATCAAATTTTTTAATGATAAAATTTCATTTAATCAATTACAAGTAGAATTTTTAACAAATTTTTTATTTAATTTAGAAAATAATTATAAGGCAAAATGATTAATTTTATTTACAAAATAATAATAACCTATAAAAAATTATGAAATTATAAAATGTAAAATTATATTTAATTAATATATTAAAGATTTAATTAAAATTATATTTAATTAATGTATAGTTAAATATATTTACAATTTTTTAAAAATTAAATTATTTAAAATTTTATAAGATTTAATTATATTAAATTTATATTTAATTATACTATAATTATATTAAAAATAAAATTTAAAATTGTATTAATATTTGAAATTATATTAATATTTAAAATTATATTTAAAATAAAATTTAATTGTATTAAAATTGTATTTAATTAATGTAAAATTACATATATTTACAATTTTTTAAAGATTAAATTGTTTATAAATTTATAACCTTAACCCTATTAAACTATGCAGCTACACAAAGACTATTCTTAATACACATCCACCCACTAACAATATTTTTTTGGTTGTTATTCATATTAAAAACTTATGAAAGTCAGGTAAAAAAATGGTGGCTCACTGGAAAAAAAAAACGGAAAGAAAACGAAAAGAACAGTTTAAAATAGTTTAGAATTTTATAACCGTAACTCTAATAACCTGCACAAATCACAAATCATGATTCGCATTCAATTCCACCGTTAATTGAAACGCCCACACAAAATGGTTAATTGAAACGCACAAATATAAATCAAATTAGAGAAGGTTTTTTAAATCAAATTTGTTTTTTAATATTTGATCTCTTATTGTTAATAAAATCTTACCTTATTATTAGTAAAACCTTACCTATTGACTACTTCATAAAAAACTTTCATTTCTTATTTTTATGCAGCACTAAGTACCAATCGATGCATATTAATTTGAAAACCAATTCCTATCGATTTCAATGGGGCCTGAACAGATTTATTGATGGAACAGAATAAATCGAGAATCTCCAAGAATCCCACAAATCTATAATTCAAGCGGCCATATGAATGAATCAATCTTGATTGTCCGATAAAATTCGTGGTTTATATACCAGAGATCAACCACTCATTTCTTTTATAATGAGATCAACCACTCATTTCTTTTATAATCTATAGGTATAAATGATTATAGTCTATAGGTATAATTTTTTAGTTTAAAAAAATAGCTATAGTTATTAATTTATAATGTACCTAAACACATATTCATGTATGCTAATTTTAAAACCAATTCCGATCAATTTCAATTCACGTTGAACCAATTTATTGATAGAACAAAATAAATCAAGGATCTCCACCTGCAATTAAATACCCCATGAATCTATATTTCAAGTGGCCATATGAATGAACCAATCTTAATTTTCAAAGGGGAAAATAATTGAATTTGTGGTTTATATATGAGATATTAACCATTCTTTTTTTATAGATCCAATCTATAGTTAATCCAATATTATTCTATATTTAACAAACAAAGATATAGTTATTCAATTATAAAGTACAGGTTTAGGGTTCCGCAATTGTTTATTGTTCCTATCCACTACTCCGTGATGTGACAAAGACAAATCTGTTAACCCATTTGTGTTGCATGATTGATGTTTGTGTAGTCTTCGTCCAAGTGAGAGATGTTGCTCCTCCCTGTGATGTTTCCTTGACGTTTAAATTCTCAGCTCGGCTTGATTTTCTTGGCCATAGTCATTTTGGTGCTTTGAAACACACTCTTTGAATCTACACTTAGCATACACTTAACAATACAGAAAATCAAATTGAAAAAAAAACATTTGCAGAGAGAATGTCAAAAAATCAAATTAACCAAAAAAACAACCATTTGTAGAGAGAGAAAGTAGTTATAAAAGTGATTGAGAACTTCCTATAGATTTCTTGGCCAAACTCTCCCATCCATAAACCATCAAATTATTTGAAATTCATCTCACAACATCTAATATCTTGAAATGTAGTTGTAGTGCTGAAGGTTGGGTTTTTTAAAATAAAATTGCACACATATACATCTATTGTTCCAAAATGTGCCAAACGCCATGTTAATTCAACTATTTCTAGGTTAACCCCGACTGTTACTTGAAACAAATACAATTAATTCAAACGCGGCTACATTTCACTCCCAATATGAGAGCATCACATGTGCGAGGAGTGAACTAATGCATGCCAAATGTGTGTCAAATGTGGCATAATTCATCAGTTGGCCTCTTCAGATTCATAATTTGACATTTGTTATTCATACTCGAACATGGCAATGAACTATCTCTAGGTTAACCCCGACTGTTACTTGAAGCAAATAATGTTAATTCAAACGCGGACACATTTCACTCCCAATATGAGAGCATCACATGCGCAGGAGTGAACTAATGTGTGCCAAATGTGACATAATTCATCAGTCGGCCTCTTCATATTCATAACTTGACATTTTCTATTCATACCTGAATGCGACAATGAACTATCGCTAGGTTAATCCCGTCTGTTACTTGAAAAAGACACTAACCATGGACACGTTCCACTCCCAATATAAGAGAATCACATGCACGAGGACTGAACTAATGCAAGCCAAAGGTGTGCTAAAGGTGTCATAATTCATCAGTCAACGTCTTCAGATTCATAATTTGACATGTGTTATTCATATCAGAACGTGACAATAAGGTATTCTATACATATTTATTCATGTTAATTAAGTAAACGTGGCCATCCAAGGCTAGTGCAGTAAATTATTAATCATATAAAGTAAATGTGAAAAAGTAAACAAGGAAACGTAAGCATTTATAAATGCAAGGAAGTTATGAATATGAGATCTAGTTCATTGATTTGGGAGGACGACTAAGAAATTCCTGACCATAAGATTAAAATTTAAAATTAAAAGATCATTAAATGTGCCCATAATCAATAGGTGTACCCCTTCGGTGTAATTATGACTGCCATAATGTAATAACAACTTAATTCAATGATCAAATTGTTGGATAATAATGGCAAAATGCCATATTTAGGAAATGGTTAAACGGATTGGTAGACATGTGTTTGAGTGGTTTTCAAATGCACCAATTTAAAAGGTTGTTAGGGTTATCCTAAACTATATATTAGTATGCAATTTATCAAATTAAAGATAGAGATTGTATAAGAGTAAACTCACTTATGATGTGTCCTTGTGGCGTCACTGATTACTGTGCATTACTCTAATTTTACAAGTGCCCTTGGGGTCACTGATTATTGTGCATTACTCTAATTTTAATTTGGTATCAAAGCAAGATTGTCTAGAGAGGGACATAAAACTCTCTGCTGCGAGTACGAAAGATCTAGGACATGCGGGGACCAGTTTTGTGTATGGTGCACGAGAAATGCCTCTGATATCTCCTACAGGTCCCCTGGTTTAACATTCAAGATCATGCCCCCTTTAGGTATACTTGGCCCTCAAACGCTTGTTCAATATCATAAGGTTTATGTTTAAACTTCCTGCCCTGTCTCTTCAAGATTACGCCTTTGTGAAAATTGGTTTGGAGTACCATGTGAAGGATAGAAGAATCTCATCTGCACGGATTTTTCTATTCAGCTAAGGCATAAACCTTATAGCTACCTGGAAGAGATACTCGCCAACAAGGGATCCAACTGTGTTGATGCAGGAGCATCACCAACTCATCAAGCGAGCCAGCGCGGAAGTGGAGGACAACTGGACAAGCCAACGCACATTTTGAAAACACTTTGGGATTGTTGCCCAAATCACTTAATGAAGCCATTTATGAAGGCACACTTTATATATTGTAATGAAACTTGAGCGGATAGCTCTCGTCCTTTGGGTAGATAGTCGGCATTTATTTTAGTTAATGCTGGTAGATAGGATTTTAATTCTAGATTTGATAGAATAAAGTCTGAGAGGGAAAACGGATATAGACACCCTCATTGTATCATTGTAACATTATTGAAGCATTTAGGAGCAAGAAGAGAAGAGCAAGTAGAGAGCTGTGTAAAGAACACCCATGTACAGATATTGAATTAATAGAAGAAAGCTTTGATTCAATTTCATGGTTATATGTCGTTTCTCTGTGTATTGATGTTATGCTCATGGATATTCGCTTCCTGTCATACATTTGCTTTTATATGTTGTGTATGTGATTTCATGGTTGAATTGAAGTCCGAGAGGGAGATGGAATGAGTTTCAATTGTTTCTCAAATTGAGCCAGAGGATTCCTGCAAGGAGTGCAGTCGAATTGTCCGCGAGGAGTGCGTTGACAGAAGGTTCAATTAGAGATAGCTTTTGTTCTCATTTCCTCGAAGGCACAGCTAGGCACAGTGCCGCGTAAGGAGTGCATAGGCCAAGGAAAAGCCTCAGGGTTGCGAACCTGAGAAAAAATTTGAAAGACTGCTGCTGCAGGAGTGCACAGGGTCGAAAGACTTCAACACTTAGACAAGGTTGAAGATTTTCCGCAAGGAGTGCGTGCAAAGTTCTTTATAAGGATTTGAGAATCGTAAGGAAGCTCAAGAGGAGCAGGCCTTTGAACTCATCGAAGGATAAGTTCAGGGGAAGCTGCCGTTGAAAACTCGAGGGAAGCATCTCAGGTTGGCGATCAAGTGAACGAGTCTCTTGGAAGAGACACTTTTTCAATTCGTGGATTTCATTAGGAAGAACGGACGACCGAAATCGTTCATGGAGATTTCGCGAAGTTCCGTCGCCGTTGGATCTTGCGGAGGTTCAAGGTAGTTACATTGAAAGTGTGGAGAGGTACTAAGCTCAGGAGGGGCAAAGCCATTGATCCAGGACACCGGAGTCGTCGGATCTACATGTAGAATCGTGTATCGGGGACTCTCAAAGTGAAGCTCCAAAAGTTCACGACGAGGATTGCGTTATCGCGAGACGCGATATCCCGATGGAGGGACATGCGTGCCACAGTCAAGGTTAGTGGAGTACAGGTGGCACGTAGTCATCGGGACCTCACCGTGAGAAGTCCCAAATATTTGGTGTTAAGATTCGTGATCCCGTGAATTCCAAAGTCCCGACAAGATAAGGGACCATTGAAAAGTCAAATCACGCGTGCATCGGCGTTTCGGCGCATCGGGCATCGGGAGTCAGAGAACCAAGTGCTTGGTATCACGAGTTGCGAAGTCGCAATAGAGTGGAAGTCTCGACAGGAAAAGTCAGCGATTTGACTGGCCATCGGGTCTCAGGGATTCGAGATCTCAGTGATCGATAGAGAACTTGCGAAGCCACGAGTTCTGATCCTCCAAAAATAAAGAAGAGAGGATCGTGTCGAAGAGAACTGTGGGTGCATATTTCCCGATAGGGAACTAGAAGAGCCTTGGAGCTCTTCGGGCCGAGAAGAGAGAGGGTCCTGAGGAAGCGGACGTGCTCCGAGGAGTGCAGCTACCATCAAGTGGTATCAGAGTGGGAAGTTCTTTGCTTTCTGTAGCAGAGAAGAGGATTCGTCATGCCGCCCAGGAGAGAAAGATAGTCACCTGAACCAGAAGATAGGGAGGTGCGAAGAAGAGGCAGGGCGGTAGGAAATCCATAAATGGAGAGGCAGATGAGAGATCTTCGAGCAAGGTTTGAAGACATGGAGACAGCTCAGAGACGCACAGCTAGTGCAGGGGATCTCATTGATTCTGATGGTGAGGTTGAGGTTGAACGTGAGGAGGAAGTTGCAGCCGAAGATGCATCAACTAAGCGATTGATTAAAGCCATTTCCAGGATGGGTGCAAGGGCGAAGATGGACATTCCAGTCTATGAGGGGAATATGGATGCAGAAGAGCTACTGGATTGGATCTTAGCTCTTGACACCTACTTCGATTATGAGGATATCGAAGAGGATAAGAAGGTCAGACATGTTGTCACGCGCTTGAAAGGACATGCAGCATTGTGGTGGGACGAGCTACAAGCTGACAGACACTGCAAAGGTAAGCAGAAGATTAAGAGCTGGGATCGAATGATTGCAAAGATGAAAGCGAAGTTCATCCCGAGAGACTATCAAATTACTCTATTCAGGAGGATGCAGAACCTGAGACAGAAATTGATGACAGTGAAAGAATACACTGAGGAATTCTATTGACTGAATATCAGAGCAGGTCATCGAGAGAGTGATGATGAGAAGGTTGCCATATATCTGAATGGTCTAAGATACGACATTCATGATGAATTAAGCATGGTAACCATCTGAACGGTGGAGGATGCTTATCAGATGGCTCTAAAAGATGAAGAGAAGCTGATCCGTAAGCAAGGTCAGCGAGGGCGAGGGAGAAGTCAGCCCAGAGGCAAGGCAGTTTCCCAGGAAAGAACTCAGAATCCCAAGGAGGAATGGAAGAAACCTCAGGGTAAAATTGAGAGAGGTGGGACCTCACAGAGAGGACCATACATTGAACAAAGAGGACTGCATAATGAACAGAGCGGAGGATATGCAAACAACAACACTTTTCCTCGTACCAGAGGAAGAGGAAGAGGAAGAGGTGGAGTCATTACACGCTTCACATGTGGGAAAAATGGGCACAAGTCGTTCGAGTGTCTAGAGAAAAAGAAGGAAATTGGAGAAGCTCACATCACTGAGGCGTAGAAGCAGGATGCTGAGGCCGAAGGCGCAAAAGGTGGAAGGTCACTGATGATGCGTAAAATTCTCTTAACACCCGGAAAGGAGGTGGAGGAATCATATCAAAGGACCAGACTATTCAGGACATCTTGCAAGACCAAGGACTGGATATGCAAGGTTATTGTTGATAGTGGTAGCACAGATAATCTCGTTTCAACTGAGATGGTGGAAAAGTTGGAATTGGAGACAACTGACCACCCGAGTCCATACAAAGTTTCATGGTTGCAGAAGGGACATCAGGTAAGTGTCACTAAATAGTGTTTAGTTGAATTCAAGATACGAGGTTATAATGATAAGGTACTCTGTGATGTCATTCCTATGGACGTATGTCATCTATTGTTGTGTAGACCATGGCAATATGACAGAAATGTGGTTCATGATGGGAGAATGAACACATATACTTTAGAGAAGGATGGGAGGACACACAGGTTGCTTCCGATAAAGGATAAGGAGGTGAAGCTGGAAGTAAGCAACACAATACTTCTCATGAGTGGGAAGGAGCTTCTTACGGAGATGGAGAAGAAAGAACATCCACAATTCTTTGTAGTCATAAAGCCGAGAATTGTTCTGACTAGCACAAGAGTGGATAATCTACCAGATGAGATTCAGGAACTGTTGGAAGATTTCGCTGACATCGTAGTGGATGAATTACCTTGTTCGTTGCCACCGATGAGGAGTGTGATTCACCATATAGACCTCATACCAGAAGCTAGTTTGCCGAACAAAGCTGTGTACAGGTTGACGCCGCAAGAAAATGAGGAGGTTAAGAAGTAGGTCCAGGAGTTATTGGACAAGGGGTTAGTCAGGGAGAGTTTGAGCCCATGTGTTGTTCCGACAGTACTCAGTCCGAAGAAATATGCGGGTTAGAGAATGTGTAACGACTCAAGAGCGATCAATAAGATCACCATCAGGTGCAGGTTTCCATTGCCGAGGATGGATGATCTGATGGATTGCCTGAGCGGGGCAAAGTGCTTTTCAAAGATAGATTTGAAGAGCGGATATCATCATATTCGCATGAGGGAAGGTGATGAGTGGAAGACAGCCTTCAAGACCAACGAAGGACTGTATGAATGGCTAGTCATGTCATTTGGCTTGACGAATGCACCAAGTACTTTTATGAGGTTGATGAATGAAGTCCCGAGGGAATTCATCGGAAAGTTTGTCGTCGTATATCTGGACGATATATTGATCTTCAGTAAGACGAAGACTGAACATCTGAAGCATTTGGCCATTGTGATGAGGAAACTACAGCAGGAAAAGCTATTGATCAATATGAAGAAGTCCTCATTTATGAAGACAAAGCTCATTTACTTGGGTTTTGTTATTTCAGCAAATGAGTTGAGAATGGATCCGGATAAGGTAGAAGTGATCAAGAATTGGCCATCACCGAGAAATGTTTTCGAGGTGAGAAGTTTTCATGGTTTGGCTAGTTTCTACCGAAAATTCATTAGGAATTTCAGTGGGATTAATGCAGCAATGATGGACACAGTGAAGAAGCGGCATAAGTCTTTTCACTGGACAGCGGAGGCTGAGAAGAGCTTCAATCTATTGAAGTGGAAGATAACGGAACAACCGGTTTTAGTGTTACCGGATTTCCAGAAGATCTTTCAAGTGAAATGTGATGCAAGTGGGTTTGCCATAGGAGCGGTCTTAAGTCAGGAAGATAGGCCAGTGGCATATTTCAGCGAGAAGCTCGATGAGGCGAAACTGAAGTACTCCACATATGATAAAGAATTTTATGCTATCGTACAGGCGTTGAAGAAGTGGAGGCATTACTTGATCCTGAAAGAGTTTGTACTGTACAACGATAATCATGCATTACAGTTTGTGAGTAAACAAGAGAAGTTGAATCAGAAACATGCAAAATGTGTAGAGTATATGCAGAATTTCACATTTGTGATTAAGCATATTTCGGGTACTGCTAACAAAGTGGTTGATGCTTTGAGCAGGAAGTGTTTGTTACTGCAGGAATTTCGAGTCAAAACATTGGGTTTTGAAAATCCCAGGGACATGTATGCAGGAGATGTAGATTTTGGAGAAGCGTATGAAGCAGCTGAGAATCCAGTTCTCAGAGACAGAATCCCCTGGATAGATTATATGATCCAGGAGGGATTGTTGTTCAGAGGCAATCAACTGTGTATTCCGAAGTGCTCCATGAGGGAGAACCTGTTGAAGGAAAAACACAGCAGAGGCTTAGCAGGACATTTTGGCCATGACAAAACATTCGCGAAGCTGAATGAGTCATATTTTTGGCCAGGAATGCGAACATATGTCAAGAGGTTTGTTGACAGGTGCAGAGTTTTCCAGCATTCGAAGGGGAGGAGACAAAATGCAGGTTTTTATCAGCCATTGCCGATACCAGAGAGGCCATGGGAGGTGATCAGCATGTATTTTGTATTGGGTTTGCCGAGGACACAAAGAGGTTTTGATTCCATATTTGTGGTGGTGGAAAGGTTTTCAAAGATGGCACATTTTATCCCATGCCAGAAGACCAGCGATGTCACTCACATCGCAAATGTGTTTTTCAAGGAGGTCATTCGACTTCATGGGTTGCCGAAAAGCATAGTTTTGGACAAGGATACAAAATTCATAGGGAATTTTTGGAAGACGCTATGGAAGAAGCTAGGAACTAACTTGTCATTTAGTTCTGCTTATCATCCTCAGACGGATGGACAGACGGAAGTGGTCAACAGAAGTCTGGGAGACTTGCTGAGGAGCTTGGTGACAGAGTACCATAGTAGTTGGGATAACATATTGCCACGGGTAGAGTTCGCATACAACGATTCAGTGAATCAGAGCATATGAAAAAGTTCATTCGAGGTTGTATATGGAATGCAGCCGAGAGGAGTTTCTAAATTGCGAGATTCAGAACAGACTGCGACTAGCAGTGCTAGTGCAGAAGAATTCACTGAAGCGATGAAGGAACTTCACAACAGGGTTAAGCAGTGACTGATAGACTCAAATCACGAGTATAAGCACAGAGCATATCAACATCGGAGACAACTTCAGTTTGAAGTTGTTGATCTGGTTCTAGCACATTTAAGGAAGGAAAGGTTCCCGAGAGGAACATATAACAAGCTGAAAATGAAGAAAATCAGACCATGCAGAGTCCTGAAGAAATTCGGAGAAAATGCTTATGAGATCGAGTTGCTGGATGGCATCGAAATATCTCCGATATTTAATATCATAGATTTATACCCATACAAGGCTGAAGAAGCAGAGACTACAACTGAACAACCAGTGATCTAGTGGACGAAGCAGATGTCGATTTCAGAAAAGCCATAGATGGAATGCATACTGGACAAGCGAGTAGGTAAGAAGACCAGGAGAAAAGAATACTTCGAGTATCTGGTCAAATGGAAGAATCACCCGGTGGAAGATGCCAGCTGGGAGACTGAAGCGGAGATACAGAAGCATGCACAGACCATGCAGGAGGTCATGGACAGGATCCCATGAAATTTTTCAAGTCGGGGAGTATGATGCAGGACCATCGCCAACTCATCAAGCGAGCTAGCGCGGAAGCGGAGGACAGCTGGACAAGCCAGCGCACATTTTGAAAACACTTTGGGATTGTTGCGAAAATCACTTAATGAAGCCATTTATGAAGGCGCACTTTATATATTGTAATGGACCTTGAGCAGATAACTCTCTTCCTTTGGATAGATAGTCGACATTTATGTTAGTTAATGCTGGTAGATAGGATTTTAATTCTAGATTTGATAGAGTAAAGTCTGAGAGGAAAAACGGATATAGACACCCTCATTGTATCATTGTAACATTATTGAAGCATTCAGGAGCAAGAAGAGAAGAGCAAGCAGAGAGCTGTGTAAAGAACACCCATGTACAGATATTGAATTAATAGAAGAAAGCTTTGATTCAATTTCATGGTTATATGTCGTTTCTCTGTGTATTGATGTTATGCTCATAGATATTCGCTTCCTATCATACATTTGCTTTTATATGTTGTGTATGTGATTTCATGGTTGAATTGAAGTCCGAGAGGGAGATGGAATGAGTTTCAATTGTTTCTCAAATTGAGCCAGAGGATTCCTGCAAGGAGTGTAGTCGAATTGTCCGCAAGGAGTGTGTTGACAGAAGGTTCAATTAGAGATAGCTTTTGTTCTCATTTCCTCGAAGGCACAGTTAGGCACAGTGCCGCGTAAGGATTGCGCAGGCCAAGGAAAAACCTCAGGGTTGCGAACCTGAGCAAAGCTTTGAAATACTGCTGTTGTAGGAGTGCGTAGGGTCGAAAGACTTCAACACTTAGACAAGGTTGAAGATTTTCCGTAAGGAGTGTGTGAAAAGTTCTTTCTAAGGATTTGAGAATCATAAGGAAGCTCAAGAGGAGCAGGCCTTTGAACTCATCGAAGGATAAGCGCAGGGGAAGATGTCGTTGAAAACTCGAGGGAAGCATCTCAGGTTGGAGAGCAAGCGAACGAGTCTCGTGGAAGAGACACTTTTTCAATTCGTGGATTTCATTAGGAAGAACGGACGACCGAAATCCTTCGTGGAGATTTCGTGAAGTTCCATGGCCGTTGGATCTTGCAGAGGTGCAAGGTAGTTACATTGCAAGTGTGGAGAGGTACTAAGCTCAGGAGGGGTAGAGCCATTGATCCAGGCCATCGGAGCCGTCGGATCTACATGTAGAATCATGTATCAGGGACTCGCAAGGTGAAGTTCCAAAAGTTCGCGACGAGGATTGCAATATCCCGACGGAGGGACATGTGGGCAACAACCAAGGTTAGTGGAGTACAGGTGGCACGTAGTCATCGGGATGTCGCCGCGAGAAGTCCCAAATATTTGGTGTTAGGATTCGCGATCCCACGAAGTCCAAAGTCCCGACAAGATAAGGCACCATTGAAAAGTCCGCCCACGTGTGCATCGGCGTTTCGGTGCATCGGGCATCGGGAGTCGGAGAAAAAAGTGCTTGGTATCGCGAGTTGTGAAGTCGCGATAGAGAGAAAGTCCCGACATGAAAAGTCAGTGATTTGACTGGCCATCGGGTCTCGGGGATTCGAGAGCCCAGTGATTGATAGCGAACTTGCGAAGTCGCGAGTTCCGATCCTCTGAAAATAAAGAAGAGACGATCGTACCGAAGAGAACTGTGGGTGCAAATTTTCCAATAGGGAAATAGAAGAGCCTTGGAGCTCTTCGGGCCGAGAAGAGAGAGGGTCCTGAGGAAGCGAACGTGCTCCGAGGAGTGCGGCTGTCGTCATGTGTGGAGTTGAAGCTGGACAAGTTTGCAAGACGCCATCTATACCTCTATCAATTTTCCATTGTGGAGAAGGTGCAGGCATCGTAAGGTGAATTGCTGATAGAAATCTAAGAAGTTGCACTCTTCCACCATTCACTTTGAAAAAATCAAAGTTGGGATAAGGAATTCTTTAGAGTTAATTCAGCCACTCTGTTCAAAGAACCGTGAGCTGCTTCAGCCATCATTTGTTGTAGAGAGCCAACACATTTTTTGTAGAGGTGTTGAGGGAGCCACGAAATTGCAGTTAACCGGTTTGCAGCAGAAGAAGGGTCAGAGTCAGTGGAAATAGTCACCAGGTTTTTGAAGGAGATCGTCGCTTCCTGGTGTGAGATCTGTGTTGTTTGCAAACTAGAGAGGAGACCTGTAACATGAGGTTGTGTTTTCTTGTTATTGGAGTGTCACATGTTAAAGTGAAGTACTCATGGGTCAAGAAAGGAGGTTGAAACAACTCGGGAGAGAGCCAGAGATGAATCACATGAGGAGAAAGAATCAAGAGAAAGAGTCATATGTGTCACATGAGGAGAAAGAATCAAGAGAAAGAGTCATATGTGTTTCCAGCTGAATAACCCATGTTTGATGAGCAGATTATATGAAATAGTGATCCCTATTTTCCATTATTCTTAGGAAAAAATAATGAATCTTGGGAAACTGAAATGAAAAAATTACTATGGTTAGTAGATTTATTGCATTATGATCAAGAATTTCGTTTCAATTTTTATGATAAGAGAAGAGGTGCAATAGCATTACAACTTATTATATCAGCAGTGGATGAAAACATTTTGTCTAGTATTTTCCATGAATTTGGTGAAATTCCTAGTGCAAAAATATTTTGGGATATTCTTCAAATGAAGAAGTGGAGTTATGATTTGTTAAGTGGAAAAGTAACCTTGTTTGCAGAACATGTGGATGAAACTACAATAAGGAAGATTGTTGCAAAAGAAGAGGCAAAAGACAAAGATGATTAAACACTTGAAGAGAATGGCCTT
>ML810346.1:45396-57965 GCA_009831015.1 Picea engelmannii
TGTTTATATATATATATATATATATATATATATATATATATATATATATATATATATATATATATATATATTAGTTAGCTATATTTTTTGCCCTTAAATTTTAACATGTTACACATAGATTATCTTAAAAATTACCTTATACTATTTACACAGATATAGATGATCTTCTACTTGTCACATTTGTTTTTATATTTAAATATTTTCATGTTCATTATATATAGCATCATAGTAAAAAATATAGTTGTTCTAGTTTTTTCAATATATGTCTGTGATGCTTTGAAGTTGTTATCAATGATTAAATGCTTGTGTTATAAATTTAATATTTCCATTTAATGTTTCTATAACTTATGAACTTTCATATTCATGAATTTTCAAAGGATAGATATCGAGGCGAGATGTTTAGAAAAGAGTCTCCAAACATTCCTTGCAAACGCTCTAAGCTATCCCATGAAGAAAGAAGAGGAACCCCTTCTTTGACTGAGACTTCGAGTGAACAATGACAATCTAGTCAGAGGAGGAGATTATCAAATGAGTATGTGAATAGATCATCTCGAGAATGTGCTCAAAACAGTGCTATGGATGCAGCCTTCTTAGATAGGTTGCACATTAATACTCCAACACCGGAGAATGTAGGGAATACATCAGGACACGAAAATATGTTTGGTAATTTTCTTTGATTTTGTATTTTCCTTTATTTATGTTTATGTTTAATATATATATGTGTGTGTGTGTGTGTGTGTGTTATATGTTTTTTTTTTAATTTTCTTATGTTAAATTATGTTAAATGTTGTAATTACATTCAAATGTGTATGTGTAGACAATGAGCTTAATGCAAGGGAAGATAATGAAAGAGAGAGTGGGTATCATGAAGATTATAATGTTGGTGAAGCGGGTGAAGGTGGATTTAGGAGGAATTATCAAGAAACAAAAGATTACATGCATGTGTCCACCTATCCTTCAGATGTTGGTGATGATATTCCCTAGGAAGGGATTACTGAAGCAATGACCCCTGAACAATGCTCAGGTGTTAAAATTAGGTTGGAAAATAATTTGAGGAGATTGGATCTCCCTCGGGACAGTAAAGAAAGCTTGGAGATTGTTTTGCATTCATTGAAAAACTTTATGGATGCATATCAAAAGATGGGGCCAACAATTGAAAATTTTATCGATTTGAAGAGGAGATGAAAGTTGGAGGTGATGGGTGTTGGCACTAGGCCGAAGGGGAAAGAAGAATGATCATGGGAAAGAAAGTGTGCAGAAAACTAAAGTAACAATTGGAAAAAGAAAAACACGCGCGCATGCACAAAGGAAAGCGATAGCTGGAGGAAGAACAACATGCGCATGGGAGAAAAACCTAACGTAAGAAGGGTTAGAGTTTTGGTAATATTCTGTAAAAGGATAAAGAACCTGAAATGTATAAATTTAGATACAAAAGTATCATATAAAAAGGGTTGTTGTTGTTAGTGTTATTATTATTCTTGAGGGTTAGGTTTTGGAGTTAAGTTTTGGAGACTATAATCACGCATGAGCGTAGGCGATATGTAATGTTTTTAGCTGTATGGACTGATTTTGTAAGCTGTTGAGAAAATAAGATATGAGGGAAGGTAGATTTGAGGATTGGACTGTAGGATGTAGAGCCTGGTGCGATCTAGTTCGCCTCACATAGATCTTACCCAGTTTTGTGGAGAATTGTAAGCGCGTGGCGCCAAGAATGAGAACTGCCGTAATAAAAGAGCCAAGAGACAAATATTTGTGGATGTAGCCCATGAGGGGGTGAACCATGGTAATAATCATGTAATATGTTGAATGTATGCATGTCTCTTCTTTATTTCAACAATTAATGGTTAAGATTGATGAATGAGGTAGCACATTGTTATGGATCTGTTTATACTCTGCTGGAATTAAGCTATGAAATATACGTAGGAAACCTCAAGGGATAAGTAATTTACCTTACAGATCATGGTACCTGTATTTAATTAGGAAAATCCTATCCACTACTCTGTCCTAGAGTGTAAACACCTGAGTCTTACAGTCACCCATTTAAATCTATCTCGGGTGAGACTGTGCAGTGCCTTCCGGGTGCTGTGTTGCCTTTTGGATTACCAGGAGGGTCGATAGTTTTAGTGGCTTTGTTGGAACCCTGAATGACATGAACCCTGTGTCAATAACTCAGACAACCCGAGAAGGGAAATAGTAACCAACAAATAGTTCCATTTCCATGTTAAGAGGAACAAGAGAGGAATGAGTAGATGAGATAGAATGAATAAGAACTGAAGGAGCGGAACAAAAAAGCAAAGAGACGTTAGAAGGGAATGTTGAGACCTTATAACCCTACGAGAGAAGAAATCAAGGGCAGTTTGAGAACTAAAGAGCTAGATTTTGCACAGAAAGACAATAGAAAACCCAAGATCACACCGTGTAAATACCTGGATAAATACGTATTTACGGATTTATACGAAGTCTTTTTCTGTGATTTTTTGCATCTAATACAAGAGTGGATCTTAAGGTTAAAGGATAAACATGTGACAAACTAGATTCGATAGCTAGATTAGACTCCAGTATAGATCCAGCAGTCGCATCAGGTGAACAACAAATTCACTCACATAGTCGACTTTTGGCTTGACAGCATTGTGGCAGGCTTTATCACTAAATTTGTGGTAGACACAGCAAAATCACACAATGTAGTCGAGAAAGAGTTTGTACAAGGACCCAGAGGAAGGTACATTCGATCACTGTATACTTCTATCAAGATATTTCTATATAAAAAAGGTGTAATGACAATGGAATCAGAGAGCTAGACTTCCTTGTGTGCATGGGGGAAGGGGGGAAGCATTGACAGAGAGAGGAGGAATGAAAGGAGGGAAGGATAAAGAGAAGAAGGACGAGGAACCCTTGGACCCAATCTTGATGGCTTATGACCATCTTAAGTGGATCTTGGTGTCATCAGGAATGATGTGTAGTTGAGAACCCTACCAATATAAGGTGAATACCAAGAAGAGATTCGTAGCCGAGAGGGAGGGCTTGGCAAGTGATGAGGAAGAGGTAGAGGATCTCTGGGCTATGGAGCAGATTGAGGAAATCATGCATGCCACGTATGAGAGGAAAACAAGAGGCCCAAGAACAGGAGGAGAAGGAAACCATCCCTTTCATATTAATGTCAGTGTGGAACCCATAAACCCATGTGTGACCATTACAACAAAGAGAACACCATCGTTTAGACAATCAAAGTTCAAAGGAAGTCCTACAGTAGGAAGTACATCTACATAAGGAGCAACAACTGGATGATCCAGTTCAGACAACCTCAGTCAAGTATCTACACCGCACGGAGGAGGGAGTAGCTTAGTATTTGGAATGGCAGGACACGATTCTACTATCAGATTACCAGAGTTTCAAGGAGAAGCAGCAGAAGACCCTGAGAAGCATCTGTTCATTTGTGCAAAGATTTGGGAAGCAAAGTAGATCACTGATGAAGACACCAAACTCGCGCAACTAGCGATCATGCTAAGAGACCAAGCACTAGACTGGTACATGAGACTAGACATGAACATTGTTACCAGAATGACAAGGACACTGGACGACATTAAGAAACTATTGATAAATGAGTTCCAGAAGCCGACCTCAGAGGATCAGTACATGAATGAGATGATTGAAATAAGACATAAACCAGGAGAATCGGTATGGGATATTGATCAAAGATTCAAGCGATTAAAAGGAAAGTTAAAATACCTTATGATCGATATGCAACATCGACACATGTTTTTCAACTCACTACTCCCACACTTAAAATATCCATTACGACAACAAAAGTTTCAGATGGAGGCAGAGGCTCTGCAGGCAACCTTGCAATTGGAAGAGAATCAGTACCAGCAAACAGACCTGACTATCGAAGAACTGAAGGAGGATCTGAATAACTTAACATTTCAGTTGAACCGGAATAAGAAAAAGGAAAAACGAGAAGTCATTTGGTGCACTACATGCAGGACAGAAGGACACCATAAGAATGAATGCCCAACATTCACACAGTATATGATGACAGGGATGCCAAACTCACTACCACAGGGAGGATTATGGTGCGAAATATGCAAGAAACTAGGTCACGACCCTTACCACTGCATGATGATGCAGAAATACCAAAAAGTCCCAAAGAAATCATATTGTACATTTTGCAAGTCAGTCAACCATGACAAAAAATATTGCAGAACTATGGAGCTGATAAGGGAAACAAAATCAGATGCATACAGGGTATAGGTAGAAATGATGACTAGGCAACAGTACCACAGTTCACTCAATCCCTAGCCCCATACAACACCGTGAAACAACAGTATAATATTGTGCCACAACCGTACAATAAAGCACAACCACAGTACAACCCGACACAACCCCAGTATAATACCGCACAGTATAATCAAGGACCATAGTATAAAACGTCGCGAGGTGATCATGCAGCTTATAGAGGAGTAGGATGAGCTAGAGGAGGTTTTGGACGTGCTAGAGGACAAGTCACATGTCACAATTGCCATAAACCATGAAATTATGCACAGGAGTGCCCACTGCCACCAACAAATTGTATGTATTATTGCGCATCAGACCATGATATGGAGGAATGTATGACATTACTTGTAAAGATATAGGAAAAAAGGAATCAAAATAACCAGAATGTTCAATGGATTTTAGTCGAAGCAAGGGATGACAAACGGAACATCAACATAGTCACTCAAGGAGGAACGAAAAAAGGAAATGACGCACTTTGCCAAGAACCAGTGCATAACCAATGGGTAAAGAAGAAAACTGACCCCAAGAAGCAGTTTGGTGTGCATAAGGAGAAGGAGATATTTACAGAAGCCCAACAAGAATTCCAGAAGGAGAACATTGCGTCAACTACACAACAAAGCAAGGATGCTTCGGAATATGAAATTCCACCATCACTGGACCATACCAAAAAAATACAACCCAAGGAACAAGTAAGTATTATAAAATATTTTTTGCAATCATGCATCAAAATGTTAAGTGATCCTTCATCTGTCAAAATATTGCAAAACATCTTAGCAAAATGTAACAGCGAGACGAAACAGAAACCAGAATTGAAAATTGTCAACACCTACATACAACAAGAAGAACAAGTAGGGAATTTAGACTAAATGCTGACATTGGGGATTTCAATATGGGATATGTTATACTAGATATAGGATCCGAAGTGAATGTACTACCAAAAGCTACATGGCAATGCATGGGAGAACCTACACTGGGATACTGAACTGTTCAATTAAAGCTATAAAATCAACATAGAGTCCTACCAATAGGTAGACTGAAAGGAGTGACAGTAGATCTGGATGGTGTGTGCACTAAGGCAGAATTTGAAGTCATCTAAATAGTATATGACACAACACCTTCCCTGACACTACTTGGTCTGGATTGGGCGTTCGACAACCAGGCCATAATTAACTTAAAAACCAGAAAAATGACATTTGAGTCGGGGGACTATAGGGCCATAGCCCCACATGAACCATCAGAAAGAGAGAGGTTCATAGAACCCACTTGTCTAGATTTAGAAGAGATCGACCAGTTGTACAGAACAACTGCGTGCGATGCGGACTATATAAACCCAATTGCAGACGGGGTACTTAGTTGGCGGAGCATTACTTAATGTACAAAAAACTCATACACCGGGTTATAAAGATGGAAGCAAAGACTACATGAAGTATCCACGAGAAGGTGTGCCAGAATATACCACACAATAAGGTGGATTGGCACAGAAATCAGAGAACCACCCAGTTTTCACAGGCTAAATGTTTTGGAAAATTTCTTGACACAATATGAAGACAAAGTATTAGAAAACAAGAGATTTCTAGCACTGGATTTAGCACTAAAGATACACCCGCAAGATGGTGGGGTGCACACAAAGAGACTATCACATATTGGTACCAATGTAAGCAATTACTATGCATAAGGTTTGGTACAGAATAGATAGGTAACAAAAAACAAAAATGTGACAAACTAGGCACACCAATAAAACACTTGGAGGTGTGTAAAACGTTGTGGAAAATGATGCCACTAGAGTAATGGTCTCACCACTTCATTCATACTTTAGAGGGAATACCAGTGAATTGGTATACGAACAAGGAAATGTGTAAAGGAACTAATACATGGGCTACACTCCAACATAAATTTACAGTCATTTTCTCATTTGAGCATGAGAACCCCAACATGGATGCGGCCCTGAAACAGATTAGAGACATCATATTCATTGAAGACCCGGAAGTGGAATATATCACAGAGGTACAACAACAAAATAAGTAGATAGTCAAGGATCTACTGTCATGCTACCACGTACAGGAGGAAGCACCAGATGAACATGATCTGCACGATATTCAAATCGAAGAAGTCGAAGGAGAGAGAGATGTGGAAGGACCACCCTTAGATTCAAAGGTCATCTATGTGCCAATCAAGATAAATAAGGTTAACATAGGGACTGTCAAGCAACCCAAAATGGTCAGCATTGGATATTACTGGGATGAATAGACACTAGAAAGCATCACATAATTGTTGCACGAATACAACAACCTTTTTCCCACAACCTTTACAGAGATGAAAGGCATAGCCAAAGAATTAAGAGAAATGAAGATACCACTCAGACCTGATGCGAGACCCATTAAACAACGACCATATAGATTGAACCCCATATATAAATAGAAAGTTAAAGACGAGATCGACAGGATGCTTGAGGTCAGCATCATCGAACCAGTCGAAGAATCAGAATGGATAAGCTCGATGGTAGTACAGGACAAGAAATAGGGAAGAGGGATCAGGATATACGTCGACTTGAGGAAATTAAAGGATGCATGCCTACATGACCCATTCCCCACATCGTTCATGGGTGAAGTACTCGATAACATAGGAGGCCATGAAGCCTACTCATTCACCGATGGATTCTTAGGATATCATCAGATTAAGATAGCACAAGAGGATAGGCAAAATACCACGTTCACGATAGAATGGGGATCTTATCAGTATATAGTCATGTTGTTTGGACTGAAGAATGCACCTGCAATATTTTCTAGAGTGGTCATCGCAGAATTTAAGGAATTCGTCCATCAATTCCTCGAAGTATGCCTGGATGATTGGACAGTGTATAGCTTACTAAACAACCATGTGGAAGTTTTACAACTGATGTTAGAATGATTCAAACAGTGCCAGATATCACTGAATATCAATAAATTCATATTTGGAACACCATTTGGGATACTATTGAGACACATAGTATGAAAACAGGGTTTGCTAGTGGATCCAACCAAAATCACAGTCATTGTTAACCTACCAACACCAAAAAAATTCCACCAACTAAGAGCAACGCTAGGACATACAGGATATTACATGAAATTCATCAAAGGCAATGTGCAGATTACAACGCCAATGAAAAAACTGTTAAGGAAGGATACAAAGTATCAATGGAATGACGAGTTCCAACACGGTCTGGATACCCTAAAGGGAAACATGGTCACGGCACAAATATTGGCATTTCTAGATTGGGAGAAGAAATTCCATGTACATGTAGATGCATCAATGATATCACTTTGAGCTATCTTAGCGCAACCAGGAGCAGGAGACTTGGATCACCCGATAGCGTTCATAAGAAAAAAATTATTAGACTCAGAACATAATTATAACACGATATAAATATAAGGCCTAGCTATGGTTTATGCACTACAGAAATAAAAACATTACCTATTAGGAAAACACTTTAAGATGTTTACAGATCACTTAGCCCTGAAATACCAAGTCAACAAACCAGTGTTGGGGGGGAGAATTTTTCGATGGTTATTGCTATTTTAAGAATTTGACTTTGAGGTAATAGTTAAACCAGGAAAACTGAATGCAGGACCTGACCACCTATCGAGGGTCACAAATGGAGAGGAACCAACGAATTTAGAAGCCAAATTTCCAGATGCACAGATATTCTCAGTACATATTGTTGACAATTACTTCATAGAGATCATTCAGTACTTGAGCATAGGTATCGCACCGCATAAATATACCACTGCACAAAATAAAAAACTGTTAGTCCACGCAACTGACTATCAATTGATTGCAGGACATCTATACAATATGGGTGCAAATAACATCTTACGAAGATACGTACTAGACCACGAACGACCAATAATTTTAGCAAAATCCCACGAAGGAATAGAAGGAGGGAATTATGAAGGAAAAGTTACCGCACAGAAGGTACTACGCGCATGATTATGGTGGCCAACGATCCAAAAAGACTTGAAAGAGTATTGTCAACAATGTGATGTCTTTCAAAGGGTAGGAAAACCCAATAGAAGGGAAGAGATGCCACTATGACCACAAGTGACACTTCAAGCATTCGAAAAATGGGTGATAGAATTTGTGGGACCCATTAACCCACCAGCAAAAAGAATGGGGGTGAGATATATTATCACCATGACAGAATACCTAACAAGATGGGTGGAAGCTGCACCAGTAAAATATTTCAGCGTAGAGACAATTGCACACTTTCTGTTTGAGAAGATAATTAGTATATTTGGATGCCCAAGAATTTTCATGAGTGACCAAGGAACACACTTCATAAACAACACCATCTGAGTGATGCTCGAAGATTTTGAAGTTCATCACCAAAAAAGCACATTGTATCATCCACAGGAAAATGGCACGGTAGAAGCCTTCAAAAAAATTCTAGAGAACGCCTTGACAAAGATATGCAACATCAATAGGGACGATGGGGACCTCAAAGTACCAACAGTGTTATGGGGCATAGAACCACTTGTAAAAAGTTGACAGGCCACACACCATTCAAGCTAGTCTATGGTTAAGAAGCAGTAGTGCCGTTACAACTTTTAATACCCAGTCTACGTGTAGCAGCTATCACACACATGACAGAACAAGGCACAGTATAGAAAATACTGAATCAATTACTATTGATGGATGAAGACTGAATCTTGGTAGGATTCCACCAACAAGTATGGAAAGCAAGAGACAAATCTTGGCACAAACGCCACATCAAGAGGAAGACGTTCAAGGAAGGAGATCTAGTATTTCTCTACGACAATAAATCATTGCAACACCCAGGAAAGCTCATAATGCATTGGCTAGGAACATACAAGGTAAAATATTTCATGGATAGAGGAGCTATATAGTTAAGAGATCTAGCAGGCACAGACCTCATAGGAATGATCAATGGGAGCCGGCTGAAGTTGTACAAGGACAGTCGACCACCCACCGTGCAGTAAAAAAACAAAAAAAAAAAACAAAACGCACAGCATGAGGAACAAGACGCATACAAAACATGAAGCCAATAAGGGAAATGATAACAACCATATATAAAAATGAAACAAGTGGGAAAAGGAAAGTTGGCAAAAGCAGACTGACGGGACAGCATGAGGCAAAGTTAAAGAAAGGCAAGGACGGAGGGGATGTCACATTAAATGTGCCAACTGGACATGACAGAGTAGGCGTAATGGCAAGTACGAAACTGCCGCAGATGCATTGAACCCAAATTTATGGTGAATTAATCACATGATGGAAGAAACTTCCGCAAAAATATTCATGACGAGATCATACAACACACAAGCACATAAGCAGTTATTCCATTCGTGAAAGGAGAACCGAAAAAGAGCAACAACAGCTAGAACGAACAGAGAGAAACTACAGATCTCATCGAAGCCATTCAAACTCAATAAACGTTCAACAGACACCATTATGGAACCACCGAAGCTCACAGAACTAGTCTAGACAGCCAGATCAACAAGGGTTCATACTAGGTCATGAGGACCACTGGAAGAAAACGAGCAACAACCACCAAAGATCATCGATATTGACAAAATCCTGTCACTAGAGGAAATTTCAGTGGAGTCCATACCAATAATAGAGGAGATTCTGAAACCATAAACAAAGGCCATGGAATAGGATACACTAGTAGCAGTGCATGAGCCTCAGAACAAAGAAGAAGAAACCCACTAGGAAATACCATCGGAACATACTAAAGCAGCCATGGAAGTGAACAGAATGACACAACGTCTGGGAGCAGAGGAGAAACTAGACAAGACGCAAGCACCCGACTTAGGTCACCCAACCAAGGAGACTGCTAGAACTACCTGGGAATGGCCATAGTGGATGACAGAGGAACAACCAGGAGTTTTTGGAACTTTGAGCCAGCCAACATAGCAGGAGGACCGAGTTCATATACCGAGCTCACCTTGAAAGAAACCAGCTACAGAGATTGTGTTACCTTGCATACCAAAGGGAGTATAGGTGGACCCGTAGCTATTGGGTCATGTCGGGAAGCTCAAGTATTTCTACCATGACATAGCAGACGAAACCAAATATCCAGATCTTGCATCGTAGGTCTTTATGAAAAAAGTAGTTGTGAACCAGCTTAGAGAAACCATCACTCAACCACACCAATGGGCAACTGGACTAGACAGAATAAGAATTCTAAGATTGTTGAAGATACCACACTTTGGAAGAGGCCAATATGCATCGGCATGCATCAAGCAACTATTATCAGTTACACATGAAGGGGATGTGTGGATGGAAAAACCTTCCCCCATAACTGTCAAACTTATCACGCAGATAACAGGCCTACCCATCGGGGGTATGAACCCTGCGCTGATTCTAGATGATAAGTCGAAGGAAAAAACATTGGCAGAAGAGATGAAGAATAAATATGGCACCAACAAGAGAACAAGAGGCATTATAATCAAATGGATCAACAATTCCGCGACGCAATTGGGCGCAAAGATCTTAGCCTGCAAACTGCTAAGAAAATGCCGCAAAGATGAAGTACCGACAGGAGTCATTATTGTTGCAGCTTAGTGTATAGAAGGCACCTCCATGAGTTGGGAGCCATACCTATCAAACATGTTTCAAGTAGACTACAAAGATGTGCAAGATGCAGGTACGGAATTTCATTACTCATGGCTGATCACTCTCATAGCTTTCATGGGATGGCGAGAACCAGAACACGCCATTTTTTGTACCATGCCATAGCCAGGAGGAGCAAGATATCATGTCCTAAGATCCATGACACTAGTAAATAATAAGAAGGAGAATGGAATCGTATTCAAATCTTACCTATGAGAGATACATGAAGCCATCAACTGAGCATGGAGAATAACACCAGAGGTTGTCACACAATACGGGGTCATCACCAATTTTTGGGCTAGGCGACAAGCCATGTGGATACAACCAAGGTAGGAATCAGATAAACAATGGCTATAGATGTGTTATTGCATCATCGAGGGAGATATCGACATGATCATCAATGAATGGCCTGATGAATGGAGGATTCCAACCATACCCAAAGAAGTATCAGGACCAACAACAGAAGGAGGGGTTACGTAGGTGGAAACATAGCCTCCACAAATCCCAATGCCCAAGAAATGAAGAACGAGCCAAACCAATTCAACTTAGGCAGATGATGGCACAGAGAAGCTAGGGAACTAGAAGGGGAGGATAGAATCCACTCATCCGACCAATGGACAGTGGAAACTAGCTAAGGGAGCACAGGAAACTGCATCGAACCCCATCACAAAGGAACCAGGGGGAACTAAGAGACCATCGGTACATGAAGCAGGTGTGAGGAAGAAAATGAAGCCACAATGAACACTAACGAACTACACAATCACGGAGGATGATGGAGAGATGATTGCTAGAATGGTCCAATACTACCTCACAGAGGATTTTGATCATGCCGCACACCACATGAATAAACTACAGAAGGCACTAACAGAAATGGGATAGCTCCTTAAGAAATTTAGGGAAGCCCAGATCACAAGTAGCAGTAGAGGCATAGAGCCATTGAACACAAAGACCATAGAAAGGGTGGAGGTATAAGAACGTGACCCAGTTCTTCCAATACCACATGCACATTCCACAGTCTACATAAAGCCTAACATGCTGCTAATGGATGAAATTGTGGGACATAAACCACTGAAGGATTTGGATCATATCCAATTGGTCTTGACATGGATGCCATCAAGAGCATTATACAAACTACAGGTTAGCATTGACCACGAGATGAAGTCGCGAGCACATAAAAACTTAGTCAAGATACAACAAGAAACAAAGAAGCGGGAAGCGTTGGAAACAGTTTGTGCAGAGGCCAAATCTGAAACTCAAGAGGAGAAAGAACGCAGAAATGAGTTGGAATGCAGAGTGGAAGAAATTTTTGGGAAACTTCCAACTACTGTGCAAGGAAATGAACTCCCAGCTGCAGAAAATATCGACTAGATTGTGCAGGCAATTGATCAGTATCAAAAGGAGATCGAGACTCTCCGTAGAGAGATTAGACCGAAAACTCCACTAGTAGTGAAGGAGCAAAGGAAATAGGAAGCAACAATGCGACTACAGGAGCTAGAAAAATAGGTCAGCATGACAGCCGACTTGCTGGATAAAGAAGCACAACTTTGGACAAGGCTGGAAGAGGATCCACAGGTCCAACACTGGGACAAGGAGGAGGAGAGGATCAATGAAACGATCCAAGAACTCAAGCAAAGACAAAAGACCATACAAATTCTAGAATGGGTCAAGGGAACGCAAGAGTTGAAGAA
>ML810346.1:61798-74427 GCA_009831015.1 Picea engelmannii
CTCCTGTTCATCCTAGCACCGCAGTAGAAACCAATCCCACACATGCTCGTTCTGTATGGAGGACTTCATCGGGACGCGATCTCTATGAACATTTCAAATCTATTCGACAACCCTTTCAACCTCATGACCCTCCTAGTGAAACAAGACCATCCGATCCAACCATGAATCACCCAGTCGATTAGGTTATTCACCCTACTGCTACACCAGCACAAGTCCATCCTAATGCTGGACTCATCACCTCTACTCATCCCCAAAGCACTTCAATCTCTAACCCCATTTCTAAAATCTTTTAATCTAAAGCTCCATTTGTTCCACATGATCCTACTAGGACATCTTCTCACCCAAGAATGTAGACCCCTGTTGGCCAAACACAACCGGATGGAGGGAAACCACCATCCAATGAACCTTTCCCTCCTAGAGGACTACCTTTCCATGGCAAGCCTACCCCTCCCAGGGGAAAACCCACTTTTCATGCTCCTTCTAGAGGGAAACCTTCGGTTTCCAGTCACACCCTGATTGTAAATCCAACGCTGGTAGGGGGGAAACCCTCGTTTGCTGGAAACCCTTCACAATCCTAGGGAGTATCTTCAGGAGGCATTTTTTCCCAACCCCACATTGGGGGGAACTTGTATAAT
Organism: Picea engelmannii; assembly: GCA_009831015.1. Taxonomy (NCBI): domain Eukaryota; kingdom Viridiplantae; phylum Streptophyta; class Pinopsida; order Pinales; family Pinaceae; genus Picea; species Picea engelmannii. The sequence goes on from ML810346.1 coordinate 62,434, forward strand.
AACCCACTAGGAGGAGTATCCAATCCTGTCCCTTCTGGAACATCTTATGGGAAATCTTATCCGGGTGACATCCAAAACACCACCTGGGGTTCTCTAGGACCACATTCTTATCCTCCTCATGGGCCTCATGTGTATCCACCTATGGGATCTACTCCTTACCATTCTCAAGGGAAAAATGTTTATCCTCCTTGTTTGCACCCAATTCGTCACTAGGTGAGCAAATTAAGAGTGCTTACATGCCCAGTTGGGCTCTGCTAGGCATGACAGCTATAAAAGGAAAGGTTAGAAAGAGAAACTACAAAGTAATAAACAAGAATTAAACTAAAACAAATAAAAACTATGAGCATATAAAACAAATGAAAAATAAGTACAAATGGACCAATATCACCAATGTATAAGCTGATCTATTGATGAAATCCAAAGGCACAAAGAAGAAAGGGGACTTGGGTCCCTTCTTTCTCCAATGGAAGGCTCTTGAGGCCCTCATAAACTTGCTTCCATTGCAAAGAAAAGATGAAAATGTGGGTGAAAGAACTCCAAGATTATCCACTCAAGTGAGAGGTGTAAAGCCCTATGAAATGCAGCTTGTGATGTTTATTGCCAAAGAATGAGTTCTTAGCAATCTCAGCAGCATAACAATACAAAGAATTCCTTCAAAAAATGGTGGTTATTCATGGCTTTTTATAGCCTAGCATTGGGTTATTATGTGACCTCTTTGGAATGTGAAAAGGGGCTCTTTAGGGCTCAATTAGGTCTTTGACTAGCCCACCATGAGGATTGAGCTTGGATTTGGTGTCAAATCGACTTGGGAGTTGATCCATTAGTGGTTGGGAGGCCGACCAATTTCAATAAATGCGTCGTTTAGCAAGCGTGCGGGTTTTTTGCCCAACATCCATGCATCGTGCATTGATGCGCGCATTATACGTTATTGTTACGCGCATACGCACGTGAACCCATGTTCTGTAAAGCGCCCTTCAATTTTTGGTCATTTTGTATAGTTTTTGACCCTTTTGCAATGCTGTGGAATTAATCATGTGCCATGAATGACTCCATTCCTGTTTTGACGATGCGGAGTTCTTGTCGCCATGTGCGGACGAAATTTCAATGATAACAGATGCCCCCTGATGGATGAGGTTAGGATCATACGTATAGCCGAAATCCATCAATGTTTCATTTACTGAGAATGGTGGTGTAAGGGAGAGAAAGAGTGGGACCATGTAGAGTGATCCGTTGGAGAAGAAAGGAACCGGTAGAACCCGACCTTCTACAAGGTGCGTAACAATATACAATTGTGTACAAATGAGGCGGGCATGCCCCATGCTCGTATGATGTAACTCTGAAAGAAGATGACAGAAATGTTGGTGTAGACAACTGCAGCGCCCTCGGGGGCGGAATGATGAAGGAAAAAGACAATTCTGCAAAGGAACATACTCTGAACCATAGGTAATGGTCGCAGAAATAAACAGTGACAGTGATGTGGGCATTGGTGGCCCTACCAAGTTCAGAGGTCTTCGGCAACTGATAATAAAAACTGCAATAGTCGCAAAGTAAGACCCACCGCAACATGAGAAAGTGTTGGTGTCGAATGTTATGGGGGTCAATGACATCAGGGAGTAATGGTGTTTCCCCCTGTGCCGTCCGAGATCTCTCATTAAATGTAAAAATGAGAATCAAGATACTGTCGCCCTTCTAGAAAATTGTGTTGATGTCGACAAAAAGGGGGGACACGACTCCTAGAAGCAAAGGGCTTCACGGAATCTACTGTGGTGAGGAAGTGACAGAGGTACTTGGATGAAGTCAAGAAGTGGGAAGACTCAAGACTGCCCTTGGTTGGAGAATGTATGAGACAAACAGTGGCCGCAACCGTGTGACAAGGTCAAGTGTCAGGGGGACGCCAAGACCGAGGATAAGTTGTGCCAGAGGCGGGACAAGGTGAACAAATTCAGAGGGTATAGGTAAGTGATCTAGGTAGTACTCTGAAGATATAGACGATGCCGGTGATGGTAAATGAGAAGTAATGCTCCAACCAAGGGTGACATAGGTTGCGTGTGGCCAAAAGGAAGGCAGGTTGCCAACATTGACGACAAAAGCAAATAACGGAAAATACCGGTGTTTGTACAAGAAATAATGAATAAATGTGGGAAAGATGTACAAAATACAGAAATGGGTGCCCCAGTGTGAAATGAGTGCCCCAGGCAGGGCAGAAATGTCTTGGAAAACTGATGAAGGGTGGGGGCCCCATTGGCGAGTTTATGTATGAGGTAGGTGAAACAAAGATAGGTTCGCAGATGGGCAAACTGATGGTGGATGAAATGGTGGGTTCATGATCCTGCGGAGGTGCAGGGAAAAAAGAACGTAACCATAAAGCGATGATTTGAGAGTCCATATGGGAAGCTATCAAAATGAAGAGAAGAAGTATGTGGTTGATCTGCAACATGATGAAAGACTACCGGGACTCCCATCCCTAAAGGGTAATGAATAACAGCATGAGTGTCAAAGGTGCCAAAAGGTGCTATGAATGGGACAACTCATGTGGGTGAGAATGCTACCGAGTTACAGTACTGTAGATGCAACTGGAGGTGTGAGTACTGCAGAGCCGAGAATGGGTATCCTAAAGGCCAATATCAGAGGGTGTGACTGGAAATGTAAATGAAATACAACGGGAGAGACTACATGCCAGTGCTGAGTATATACCTGAAGGAATGATGTGAAGAGATGATGATCAAGTACCTGCACACAGAACAACCAAATACCCAAAGTGAACAATATCTGAAGATAATAACAAATATGAACATGTATTAGATAAATGTGACAATGTGCGTGCGTACCTGAACATGGTATGAAAAAAGGGTGCCCCGGGGGCTCAGGATAAAAAGTGGCCCAGGGACAGCTGTGATGTAGGTGGCTGGATGTTGATCCCGTGGCTGAAGACGGCTCGAAAAACGGACGCCGTGGGCTCCCGGAATGGTGAGTGGAAGTTGGGCAAAAGGCCTATATATAGCTGTAGGGCCCATATTTCCAGCTCATTTGTACCGGCTTCTATAGTGAGTTTTCGAGCAGATTCAGAGGATATTGAGTGATTCTGGGAGCACGAGGTACCCGATCGACGGTGTGCGAGATTCAGGTTAGTGGTCTGATCATCCTGCATAGAAATAGGTTTCTAATTTTTGGGCAGGGTAGGTACGGGGGGGTCGTATAGGGGTTTAAAGGGGTTTTTGGTAGGATGTGGGCCCACATGCACGGGAGACTCAGTGGAAGGCGCGCATACGTGTGCGCCTGTACACTGAATAAGCACGCACTGGTGTGCGTGAGGTGGAATTTAAGGCGCGCCCTAGGGGCGCACCTGTAAGGTGAACAGGCGCGCATTAGTGCACACCTGTGGGGTGAACAGGCGTTCTCCCGAGCGCGCTTGTGGGTGTGACATACGCACCCTAGAGTGCACTTGTATTGTGAACAGGCGTGCTCTCGAGCACGCCTGTGGGAAAAATCGGCGCGCATGCGTGTGCGCCTGTACAGTGAACATGTGCGCATGTGGGCGTGCCTGTGGGTGGTAAAACCGCACCTTTGAGGAAAGTTTTTAATGGTAAAAAAGGGAGTCTTTTTGATGCATTTGGTGGTTGCATAATCTAATATAGGACTCTGGGTTGTGTGCAGGTGGCGAGCAGTGATCATGGATGTGCGGTGGCGTGAGAGAGACTAGTCACAGTTGCGGGATGCTGTGGCCAATGCACCTCCTGCAGTTCGAGCATCTTTAGAAACCAGTGGATTGCTAAAGTTCTTTGAGTGCCCATTGATACGGGCACATGAGTATTTACCCCAGTTCCTGCTCCATATGTGGAGCCCAGATCAGCACTGCTTCCTCGTGCGAGGAGAGCAGATCCCCTTCACTGTGATGGAGGATATATACTTTTTGACTGGGCTCCCCTTCCGGGGAACACCATTGCCGACAGAGCCTATGTTGTCGAGGGATACTCATCTACGTACTATCTCCGAGTGATATTTCTCAGGTGAGCGCTACATGGCTGGGATGGCAGTGAGTATTAGTGGGATAGATGCCCTGCTGCATCGTTGCATAGCAGCGATGATTATTCGGGTGTATGGGTCACTGGCGACCCATCGGATCAGTGGTGGTGAGCTGTTTTTGATGGAGAGGGTGGTGGCGGGCCATGAGCAGTTAGCCTGGGGTTTTACCTTGCATGCGCGGATGATCGCGTAGCTGGACCATTGTCGGTCTACAGGCACCGGGGAGTTTTCTTTTGGCTTCATCCTGGTAGCCTATTTTTTGGAGAGGGTGCTGATGTTGCACCCGCGGGTGCTACTAGAGGCACCAGGGGTATGAGATCCACGCTTGAGGCGGTGGTCTCAGATTTTGGTTTGCCACGGTGGTGGCGAGGGCGGGCACTATTTTTCGGCATAGAAGGCGTAGATATGGCGGCAGATGCCGCAGGTCATACTGCAGTACCCCTATGCTGGGGTGGACTTTCGGGGGGACCCGGACATGGTGTTACCTCCTGGGGAGGTGTTCGACCATCGAGGTATGCTGTGTATTTGTATATGTTTTGATTTATGTTGTGATTTTGATATACCAGGTTATATGTATGATGTATAGACACTGATATGATCTGTTGTTTGTTGCTTTGTGTATGTGCAGATTTGGCACCTCGCAGGCGCGAGGTGGAGTTGTATAGAGCGTCGGCTCAGGGAGAGCCGGAGAGACCTCCACGTGGAGGACAAAGGCGACGAGATGAGGTTGTGGGGGCACCAGCAGAGCCCGAGAGACCGGCGAGGAGGCACCGATTTGATGACCCTGGTGCGGGTGTAGGGACCCAACTTGATTAAATACAAAATTTTAATTCAATTAACATAAAATTTCCTACGTAAATTATTCATTCACTTCAAAAGAATAAATATTCTGCATAAGTTAAAATCTATTTACAGCATCTATTTACAGCATTGAAATAACTCAACAAATCACATATAAATACCTGTTTCTGATGCTAATTCCTGTCCATATGGCTGTCCCTTCCCTGTTGCCTTGCTGCTGTCTTGCCTAGCCCGATGAACTGACCAACACTACCCAAACCGACTATCCACCCAGCCAGCTAGGAGCAGCCTATCCGACTCCCTAGCTCCAGGAAACTGAAAGGAATCCTGGCCCCCGTGCCCAAAACCCCAAGCAATCCAGTGCCCCCTGCAATGATACTCACAGTCTGAATACTCTCCCACAGAACTAGAAAAAGAACCAGAAAAACAAAACCAGCCACCAGTGCTCTCATCCCCCTCCAAAATGCTTCCTCCTCCACAAAATCCAAATCCACCTCCCAAAGAAAAAAAAATGCCTGATCAAGATTGTGTGAAATTAAGGTGTCTTACAGAAGTCAAAGCTTTCTTCGGGAGAGAGAAGTCCTTTTATTTCTTTTTCTGCAAAAATACTTTTATTGCTTTTTATGTAAATAGGCATAATCAATCCTTTTTTTTTTTTTACAGAAGTAAAGTAAATCATAATCAGTCCTTTTTCAGAATCCTTCTTCTGGAGTTGATGTATGTGCAGTTATTATAGGCTTTTACCTCATTCTGGGCCAGGTAATGCGCATCTTGTCATTTTCATTTCAAAAGAAGAGAAACCAGCTAAGCTTGTAAAACTATTATTTATAAATCTAGGTTACTAGTAATTATGCTGTGAAGCCTCTAGGTTATCTGCTTAATCTACATGGTACTTGTCTCTTTTGTGCTTTTCAGCTAAGGTATTGTTTTGTTGATTTGCAGGTTAAGCGGATGGGAATTTGGGCTGGGAACGTGGCCCTTAAGGCTCCAGTGTTCAACTAATGCTCTGATACCATTTGTAGGGACCCAGCTTGATTAAATACAAAATTTTAATTCAATTAACATAAAATTTCCTACGTAAATTATTCATTCACTTCAAAAGAATAAATATTCTGCATAAGTTAAAATCTATTTACAGCATCTATTTACAGCATTGAAATAACTCAACAAATCACATATAAATACCTATTTATGATGCTAATTCCTGTCCATATGGCTGTCCCTTCCCTGTTGCCTTGCTGCTGTCTTGCCTAGCCCGATGAACTGACCAACACTGCCCAAACTGACTATCCACCCAGCCAGCTAGGAGCAGCCTATCTGGCTCCCTAGCTCCAGGAAACCGAAAGGAATCCTGGCCCCCATGCCCAAAACCCCAAGCAATCCGGTGTCCCCTGCAATGATACTCACAGTCTGAATACTCTCCCACAGAACCAGAAAAAGAACCAGAAAAACAAAACCAGCCACCAGTGCTCTCATCCCCTAATTCGCCCCTTTTTGGCAGTTTCTACTCAGTTGTTAAGTATTGGAGATATCTTCGGTAAATTCCTTTCATATAAAGAAAATTGGATGGTTAACTAGAGAGACATGAAGGTCATCGCATGTAAAGGAGGCAAACCGTTACAATGTAAGTACGTTTGGTAAGAATTGCTTAGTTACTTAGTAACCTGAATCCAAGCATGCTTATAACATTTCAATGTGAGCACAAGCCTAATTAATCACCCACGTCCACCATTAGTAGCTATTCTCTTCGCAAAGGAGAATATCAAAGCAGATAAATAGAATTCCCAATGGCAGAAAGCAATGGCGTTATTCTGTCCACGAATTAAATCCGAATGAAATCAGACTGAGAAAAAAAAAAAATATAGCTCGTAGCCACAGATCCTTAGCTCAATTATTATAGTATTAATAAGGTATCCTTCTCTTTTCTGTTCCCGAATCCGATAAAAAAAAAATTGACTCAACCTTCGTGCGTGAAGTAAATGGCGGGCCTTGCCTGGGTCCAGGCCACGGCTCTCATGCATGAACGGACGGTGGGAAGAATAGATTGAACGGTATTTATCCACTACTGCTACACATCGATATAGGACATATTTTCTGTTAGATTTTACATGTATATGGTTGCTATTTAAAAGAAAGCAGTGGCTCGTATCAACTGGGAGCGTAAATTTTCACAAAATTGATTTTCTCATCATATGCTTCTCACCTATTAGTGAAAATTTGATAACCACAATAACTGCGCTGGAATTAAATCTGCAAGCCCAATCTGATAATGTAATCCATCTCAAAATATTATGTAAGTTCATTAACCCCCCCCAAAAAAGTTACCACTCTTTGCATTTTAACATGAGGAAATTTGCTGAATGAAAGGAATATTGGCCCTAGAAATTATAACCAATGCACCTGGTAAGCAGAGTAAGGGATGAGAATATTACGTGGTGGAAGGGATGGCAATGGTAAGGGAAGACCACGCTTTCGCCTTCTGCCGCCTCTGCCGAAGACATAGAAGGATGAAACTTTGAATAGATATTGAACTACTAAGTGGAGGCGTTTGGAGAGATTGCTCCAACATTGCAATGTGCGATCCGTGGCTGGCTGCTAAGATCACCCATCACTTCCCCTCTCCTTCTCTTGCAAACTACCCATCTCGTTTAGCTCTTGTTAAATTAAGTATGAAAGCAAAAGATAGCCGAGACCAAGCGCCAACGTCAAGTCTCATGAGGAAGATCTCACGAGGGGGAGAATCCGCCATTGCCAGATTACAGACTCCTGAGCGAACGACAATGGGGGGGGTTGAAGTAGACGGAGAGGAGCAAAGTGCTCAGAACAATGGCTGGCAAAGATTTTTGGAAGAACTTCTGAGCAAAGCAAAAGGGAGAGACGGTAGAGGAATGCCGCATTTAAGGTTGGGAGGGATAGGTGTTTGGTACTGGGAGACGGAGGCCAGGCACGTGGGCTTCATGCCGAGCCCGACCTTAAAGGCTGCTAGGTATTGTTTTTTTGTTTTTTTTTCATTCCGAATAATTAAAATTCTTTTTATTATTTATTTTAAATTTTAGTTTTAGAATTTAAATTACATTAGCGTATTTAATAATATATATATATATATATATATATATATATAATAAAAATAAATAATTAATTAATTAATTAAAATTTAAAATAAACTAACTATTAGTAAAATAAATTTAATTAATAATTAGTTGAACTAATTAACATTATTAATTTTATTAAAAGTTAACTTAATTAGTTTAATAAAATATTAGTTAAAGGGCTAGGTATAAATTTAAATGGAGTCCATGGGGATCGAACCCTGGACCTCCACCTTAGACCAAGCGTTTTAACAAAGTATGCCCTACCAACGCACCACACTATGTGATTTAAAGAAAAATAATATGTGTGTTGATTAAGACGCTTGAAGCTTAGGATTAAGCTAAGTCTAGATTTTTAGTTTTAATAAATGGGCGTAGCCGCAAAGTGGCTGGCGGCTGATTAACGCTGAAAGGAGCACAACGCAGTGAAAGCCGAGACGTGGCCGGCAGTGGTGGACAATTATTTAGATGCCACAATTTAACCCTAATTAATCATTTAAACGTGGTAATCATATAACCTTACAGCACTTTTTTATGTGATTAGGTAAATATTAAAAAGTAAACGTGCTAACGGATGCTGCGATAAATGCAAGAAAGATATGAATGATAAATCAGACCCATTGATATTGGAGGACGACTAAGAATATGCCAGCATCTTCAGTACATAACCATCAGATAATGGTTTTAGGTTAATTAAGATTAAAAGATCATTGATTGTGCCCATTTTCAGTAGGTGTACGCCTCTCGGCGCAAATTAATAAACATATGGAAGGAAGTTATTTTTTTTTAGTCAAAATTGTAAGCGTAAACTAAAAGGGCTTAGACTAGCACAAGCGGAAATGAGGCGACATATGCACTAGGAGCGTAAGCATAGAGGTGCAAGGCTAACGTAGCTATAGGGCAGAAAACCAATAGTTGTTTTCGTAGGGGCGAAGAAATGAATCTTAGATGCTTAAACCTAACCCTAACCGAGCCAATCCCCTAATGGAGTAATGTCTGTTTACAGACAAGTAAAGAAAACTTACACCTAACCCCATTTCTAAAGTTTAGTAGCACTAATCTAAAACATCCTGGAACTCACCCTGACAACTTCGGTTGATGCAGGTCAAAGCACACAAGATGGTCAGGACTCGAGGAGGTCGAGGCGGGCAAGCGTTGTCGCAAGTACCGCCAACGCCACCACCTCCATCACCCGAACTCGCCCTCATACTGCGCTCGTTGGAAGCCATCGATGAGACTTTAAAGGGGCGACAAGCGGCAAGGACCGAAGTGGAACCCCCACCGTCTGGAGCAGGTAATACAGAAGCGTCAAGGGATTCAGGGGGAGGACCTCCACCTGAATATATCACGCGAGAGTTGCAAAATATCAAAATTCCGGAGTTTGTCGGAGGTCGCGCCAGTGAACGCGCGGAAGCATGGTTGGAAGGCATGACCAGGTGTTTTGCCTTAAGGGACTATGCGTCCAATTCAAAGGCAAAGATCGCCTTTTTCAGTTAAGGGACAACGCCTTGAACTGGTGGGGTAACCTGGAAAGACAACTGCACCTTACCCCAGACACAGTATCTTGGGAACTTTTCGAGGAAAGGTTCAGGAGGAAATATCTACCGGCATACTACGAGGAGCAACAGGTTGGGGCATTTCATGCCTTAATACAGGGAAACAAAATGGTAGAAGAATACGAGATCAGATTTATGGAACTGGTCAAATATGTGTCGTATATGGATAGTGACCAACGACAGGCAGAGCGCTTCATCTATGGATTGAACCCCAGGATAAGAGCTATGGTGAAGATGTGGAAGCCGTCTTCAGTAGTAGAGGCGGTGGAAAGTGCGCTTTACATGGAAGAACATATGAACTTGACTGGGGGTGCAAGATCGACATTTCCGTATCACTCGGGATTCGTAGGAAAGACCCCGAGGACATTTCCTAGGGGAGGGGGCTCAAGGCCACCGCCGTATGGTAACAGATTCGTGCCAAGGACAGTAGCTGCAGGAATTTCAATGGCAACGAGTGCAGCATCTCGTTCATCACCAACGGTGCAGACAGGACCACGACCTTATCAGGGAACAGTGAGCAGGGGCAGGGGTTCCAGGGGAAGGAACTCGTTTAGGAATTAGTCACATAACAGTGCACCGGTTCAATCTCGTATTGCATGTTGGATATGCGAAGAACCCCATTACGAACAGGACTGTCCAGAGTTACAATCAGGGTTCGTCCATAGAGAAGGAAAGGCGCCAATGGGGAGAGCTAGTAGCAACCATCATATTCACGCAGCAGTTAATAACCGCCAAGTCGAACATCAATCCACGGTGGTGGAGTCGTCAGGTACGCTAAATCATATCAATGTTAAGATTTTATTTGATTCTGGTGTGACAGATAGTTTTATTTCACCATCTGCATTAGAAAAGAGTGGATTGGTAGCCTACGAGCACGATGACTTTAAACAAGTCAAGATGGCTTCGGGAGAAAAACAAGTAGTAGGACCTAGTGTCGATAATTGTATAGTAGACCTGGGAGTGTGTACTACCAGGTTGAAAGTATACGTCACTGCTCTTGGAACGTATGACCTAATCATTGGAATGGACTGGTTAACGGCCCATTGAGATTTGGTAGATTGTTTCGCAAAGAGGGTGCTTTGTGTCGACGATGAAGGAAGACCAATAGAGATCCAGGGTGTACAGAGAAAAGTGTCGTTACGCTTTATATAAACTATGAAGGTCAAGCGATGCTTGAGACAAGGGTGTCGACTTTATGTAGTAGAGGCAGTGAAAGACAGGAAGGGAGCCTCATTAGATCAGTATCCGGTCTTGTCAGAATTCCAATATGTTTTCCCGAACGAGTTACCAGGGTTACCTCCGGAAAGGGAGCTTGAATTCACTATTGAGCTAAAACCTGGTGCAGAACCAATATCCAAGACTCCGTATCGGATGACAGCGCCGGAACTTTGTGAATTGCAAATACAACTGAAAGAGTTACTGGACTTAGGGCTAATAAGACCTAGTGTCTCGCTCTGGGGTGCACCAGTAATTTTTGTAAAGAAGAAGGATGGATCCTTACGAATTTGTATAGACTACAGGGACTTGAATCGTGCTACAGTGAAAAACAGGTACCCGATGCCGCGAATTGATGATCTCTTCGACCAGATGAAAGGAGCAGCGGTGTTCTCAAAGATCGATTTGTGATTAGGGTATCATCAGTTAAGGATTAAGGAAGGTGATATCCCAAAAACAACCTTTCAAACTCGATTTGGACATTACGAATTTGTTGTAGTGCCTTTTGGATTGACCAATGCGCCAGCAATATTCATGAGCCTCATGAACAGCGTATTCCGGAAGTACTCAGACCGTTTTGTACAAGTCTTTTAGACGACATCCTCATCTATTCCAAGAATGAAAGAGAACATGAGGAACACTTGCGAATAGTGTTGTCCTGCCTAAGAGAGAACAAATTGTACGGGAAGCTGTCGAAGTGTTCCTTCTTCCATAAAGAGATCCACTATTTAGGTCATATCATTTCCGGTGAAGGGATCTCAGTGGACCCAGAAAAGGTAAAGGCCATTATGGAGTGGCCAGTGCCGAAAAATGCCCATGAGGTGAGAAGATTCATGGGGCTAGCAGGTTATTACCGGAGATTTGTGGAAGGATTCTCAAAAATCGCAAAACCCATCACCACTTTGCAACGCAAGGGGGTCAGGTATGAATGGACAGAAGAATGTGACAGGGCGTTCATTGAGCTTAAGAGGTTACTAACTAGTGCGCCAATTCTACGAGTGCCAGATATGGAAAAGGACTTCACAATCTGCACGGATGCCTCGAAGCAAGGGTTGGGGGCCGTGCTAATGCAGGATGGAGGAGTGATAGCTTATGCATCAAGGAAGTTGAAGAAACACGAAGAGTTATATGTGACTCATGATTTAGAGTTGGCATTTGTAATGCTATCTCTGAAACTTTGGAGGCACTATCTTGTTGGGCGAAACTTTGAGCTCAAAACGGACCATCAAAGTTTAAAACATCTCTTCACTCAAAGAGATCTGAATGCCAGGCAAAGACGATGGAGCGAGTTTATGAGTGAGTACGATTTT
>ML810346.1:125803-136602 GCA_009831015.1 Picea engelmannii
CATTCAGTGCCTGAGTCAGCTCCAAGTATATGTAGGCATTTTCTCCATTTTGTAATCTATTGATGGTTGAGCTAGGCTCCCGATTGTAAAGTTTTAACGAAGCACTGGTTGCTCTGGTTATGTATTGGCACTTGAGACTTCTTGCCTTATGAATGTCAGCTTCTTTCCATCTCTTTGTTTTCACTGTGTTAGAACAGGTTGGAATTGGAGGATCTAGTCGAGTTTCACTATTATAGGATGATGTAGGTTGGATCACTGTAATAGTTGCATTGTCTCTAATCAGTTCTTGTATTTTCTCAACGCTGAATGATTTGGAATTGGAGGATCCAGTCAAGTCACCTTTTAGTTCCCAAAAGCTCAGAACCAAGAGGATATTGTATTCTGAGATTTTATTCCTCAAGCTGTTGAAAGGCCTGATGCCCGAGGCAGTCTTGCTCACTCATCTCACCAAGTCTTCCATCTGCTCATTTTACAATCAACTCAATGACGGAATTTAGATCAAGACCTCCTTTGTTCTTTACATACCAGGCCTGGTCCTTGAGTTAGAATGATACCTTCCTGGGTCTCTACCCATTTGATCACCCATTAAATTTATTCGTGACATAAACTGATGGGCGTTGGGATCTACTCTTGTCGCAATCGAGGAGTGACTTCTAACGCTAACATTTCTAGCGTCGTTGCCAGGGATGAAGTTGAAGATTTTCCCTGGGATTGAACGACATTGAGCCTCTGATTCTGAAGGTGCATCAGGTATCAGAGCCCTTAAATATTTCTAATGTGCACCTAGTGACTCCACTATGGCGACTCCAAGGTTTCCACATCACTGTGTCAGTTGTGGATACTTTAGCACGCCTGAAAGCTAACCCAAAGGAGCTTTCTCGAGAAGGTTTTAGCAGCTACTTTCTCAGCCTGAGAAGCTTCCTGGGGTAACGAAAACGTTAATATCTAGCCTTTGATGGTGAACAAGGACCAGGAACATTCAAAGCTATAAATATTTCACCTGGTGACTCCATGATTCAAGGATCAATTAGCGACTCCACTGGTTCGATATGGAGAAAATCTTAGCTCAAAGGTTTGCTTTCTGTGACTTTTCCCAGATAGTTGGTTTTCCTAATGCACTTCCTGATAGAGACAGATGGGAAAATTTCCTCTCTGAATTTCACACAAAGAGTTCAGAGGAACCAGATGAGCATTTACTGGACTTTCATGGAGTTATTGATCGACTTAATATCATGCATGAATATGTCTGGATTAAGCTGTTTAGGTATTCATTAAAGGGAGTTGCTCTTGATTGGTGTCGATCTCTTCCCACTGCAAGCATCCACTCTTTGAAAGGTTTTCATATATCTTTCCATTCATTTTGTAAAGATTACTTTCCATCTGAGTGTTTGTATGAAAACTGTTGTGAGGAGTTTTCTTCACTTCATGAATCCTCTGCTAGTCCTGAAGACCATGTTTATGATGAAGCTTTTACTATGGAGGAAAGCATTTGCTATGAAAATATAGAGGGGTTGAATGATATTAATTTTGTTAGCCCTAGAATAGAAGCATCTGACATCATTTCAGATGCATCTTTTCTTTTAGATGCTCATAAAGATCAGCATACCTCTTGTGAAAATTATGAGTTTATAGAGAAGATGTGCTCTATAGTAGATGGCTCACCTGGATATAGGGTTGAAGCAGATGTTCCTAGCAGTCATGCTTATGATGACGAAGACCTTTCCATTTTTAAAGAAGAGATGGTTGTGGAAGAGGATTCTTCTCTTTTCCTTCAAGGGGTTTTCCATGATATATTTTTACCTAGGATTAAAGAGAACCCCATGGATCCTATTTATGATGATTACAAATCCGATCTCTGGGAGAGTTATGGAGAGCAGGAGGAGGACCAGAAAAGGGTGCGTTTTACAGCCTGCACAGAGGTCACTGAGCAGCAGTTTGAAGAGCATAATTTACCTGCGGTCCCTATTTATGATGAATACGAATCTGACCCGGGGGAGAGCCAAGAAGAAGAACCAGAAGAACCAGAGGAGCTATTTGCCTTATGTCCAGAGCTAGTTAGTGAGTAGCCATTACCTGAGAGATTTCAATATACGTCAGTTGTCCACCCTCCTATGCTTACCATAGATATTCAGACACACATCCACAACTGTGTAGCAGAGGAGGCTGCCTGTCGCCAATTTTCTAGAGTTTGCCACTGGTCCTATGAGCCTGTGAAGGAATACATGGAGTTTCATTTCCTTCACAAATTGGAGCCAACCTATTTCATCTCAACTTCATCCTGTAAGGAGGAGTTGAATAGCGTAACCATTCTGTTGTCACATTTACACCACCTATTTGTAATCATCGACAGAAGGAAGGAGCTTCCATTCAGGAAGTTACTTGATTGGTGGAAATTTTATTTCACCTAGCCCCATGTACAAAGTATATTAGTATTAGGTTGTACATAAATAATCTCTTTTGATCATGTATGTTTATTTTGTTTTTCTTTTACTGTTACTTTTCGGCTTGTATTTTCATAAGGGCGCTTCGAGCTTGAATCCATAGCCCAACAACAAGGCACTAGAACTACAGGATGAGTTCTTAGAGCATCTCAGGGACGACTCTATCCCCCATGGAGCCTAATGTTAGAAACATTTCTTGTATAGGGGTGTTCTCCTCGATGGTTTGGGCCTTGGAGTGGTAAATGCAAAGCAGTGGGTTGAAAAACCCACATATCCTAAGTTTCGGTTGCAAATGTGCATCCATTAAGAAATGGGAAAATCTGTGCAGCTAGGATCTATGTGCCCAGATCTTCGATCGAGGTTGGATTCTGGAGCCCCCTCACCATTCTACCTTTAAGGCGGAAGGGGGGGTCCGGAATTGAGCACGCAATTTTGAGTGGCTAAGATTCAGGCGCCTGGATATGCGGCTAAGAATGGATTTCGGAGCCCCCCCCCCGCTATTCTTCCTTTAATAAGGGGGTGGGGGGGGGGTTCCGGAATTGATGATTTAAAGAGGGCCCCCTTTTGTCACATCTCCTACTCCCTCCGCTTACTACCTTCCACCATGTGTCTTCCCCTGTCACATCTCCCGCTCCTCTTTTACCTTTTGCTACCACCTACCTGTCCTCCACTCTCCCCGTTGTCATGTTCCTTTTCCCCTTAGACCCTCTTATCCTCTAACACCTGTACCTCCATACTCTACGCCACTTCCACCTATGTTGTGTCCTTAGTCCCCAACCTATCGCATTGTGGCCTCATTGTCACCTTCTCATGGTACATCGCCTCATCATTTGGTGTCACATCCTCCATTTCTTTGCCACCTAGTGCTTCCACCTCAACACCTCTCGTCTCACCCTCATCCATGTCCTCCATAGGGGTCCCCTCACAGCAGTCCAACAAAGCAGCATCCAAAGAAAATCTGCCACATTGTCCAAGTACAAAGTTGATCGAGGCCATTCCCAATCCCAAGGAAGCAGTTATTGTGGTAGTTGATGGTGGTTGAACGTCGTCTTCTTCCATAAATAGAAGGCCAGGAAAGGACCAAGTGTAGAGGTGGACTGACAGTCCATCCTGATAGAGATTTCATCTGACGAACGACTGCATGGGTAGTCTGCCCAACGTCTTCATGCACCGCCTGATAGAGAAGCTCCTCAACGTCAAGCATTGAATTCATGATATGATTGCACCTTCAGCGCCTGAGTCAGCTCCAAGTATATGTAGGCATTTTCACCATATTGTAATCTATTGATGGTTGAGCTAGGCTCCCAATTGTAAATTTTTAATGAAGCACTGGTTGCTCTGGTTATGTATTGGCACTTGAGACTTCTTGCCTTATGAATGTCAGCTTCTTTCCATCTCTTTGTTTACACTATGTTAGAATAGCTTTGAATTGGAGGATCTAGTTGAGTTGTGCTGTTATAGGATGATGTAGGTTGGATCACTGTAATAGTTGCATTGTCTCTAATCAGTTCTTGTATTTTCTCAATGCTGAATGATTTGGAATTGGAGGATCCAGTCAAGTCACCTTTCAGTTCCCCAAAGCTCAGAACCAAGAGGATATTGTATTATGATCTTTTCTTCCTCAAGCTGTTGAAAGGCCTAATGCCCGAGGCAGTCTTTCTCACTCATCTCACCAAGTCTTCCCTCTGCTCATTTTACAATCAACTAATGACAAAAGTTGGATCAAGACCTCCTTTGTTGTTTACATACTAGGCCTGGTCCCTGAGTTAGAATGATACCTTCCTGGGTCTCTACCCATTTGATCACCCATCAAATTTGTTCGTGACATAAAATGATGGGCATTGGGCTCTGCTCCTTTCGCAATCCAAGAGTGACTTATAATGCTAACACTCCTCACGGGCAAATAAATCACCCAGCCTATAATGTTCAGAACCCGCTGGGTTATGAACCATCGAATCCTTTTTTTCCTGGCCAGCAACAACCGTATGTAGGAGGACCTACTGGTTACAACTATCCACCTAACCCAGTACATGGTCCTATTGGTGTTCCGATGCCGCACCAGTATCATTCGCAAATTAACCGACAACTACCTTTCCTTGAAAATCTGGATCTCCCAGACTTGTCTCGGTTAACTAATGATCCTATTTCTCATTCACCAGTTTGGCCAGTCATTCCAGCTAAACTTCCTTCTGATATTCCAAAATTTGATGAAAACCCTAGTGAAGATCCGAACAACCATGTGATGACTTTCCATTTGTTGTGTTCATCAAACTCCCTCATGGACGATTCTGTACGTTTGCGTCTTTTCCAACGAACGCTTACCGGTTCGACAACAAAGTGGTATATTGAACTACCACATGCTTATTTTCATGATTTCAATTCCCTTGCCATGTCTTTCCTCATGCACTTTCAACTGCCTATTTGCTACGAGATGGGTACTGAACTCTTGACCTCCCTTCGTCAAACTAACTCCGTGCATATCTCTGACCATATTCATGAGTGGAGGCGATGACAAAGGATGATCAAGGCAGTCATTCCTGACATACTATTGGTGGAATGGTTTACTAAATCACTATTACCCCCAATCACTTGCGATGTCGCTGTGGGTGGTGCGGTCACAGAGGAACAAGCCATCGCTTGGGCTTAGTATTTAGATTTGGTTTATTCCCAATCTGGTACTTTGTATGATTTACTTCCGAATGTTTCTCGAGATAATATCGATCCTTCTAAACCATCATCCTCATCTCATGCAAATGGTGTTATCGGTTCCGTCAAAACTCAATCTTTTTCCAAATCGACTACACTCTCTTCTACCTCCCCCCAAATGCATATCTCTGAGGTGAATGCAGTTCAATCTTCCCCTTCACAAAAATCTGGAGGTAAGAAGAAGACAAAGAATAAATCAAAAAATAACAATGAACAAACAAAAAATCAAGCTCAGCCACTTGCTACTGAAAAGAAAACACAATGGAAGCTGAAATTCCCATGTATCATTTGTGGTGACGATCACTACACTCGAGATTGTCCACTTCGCAATGAAGTGGCCAAAATTTTCCAAGGGAAGTCACAACCCGCTGTGCTTACTCAACCTTTTCCACGACAACAATCCATGGTTTCTCAAACCCCCTCTCCTGGGGGCAGTTCTAATGATCCTCATGATGAGGCCTCATTGAGTGCACATATTTATATGTTTAATTGGATTAATTTGACCACTCGCTCTAAGACCTATGACACACCAGGTAACCCTAACAAAGGAAAAGACACTAACGGTACCAGTAATTTATCAGATCCATCATCGTCCTCTGTTAGTCTTCCATCGATTAATCCTCCGTCTGGACCACTTCAGATTGAAAAACCCACGTTTGAATCTATCTTACGCCCTCCTAAGAGCACTATCCGAAAAGCTACCTTTAATCCTAGTTCACGTGCCGCCGAGAACTACAACATTGTTGAAGATTTGGCTCAAGCACTGTGTGCTATGTCTGCGTTAGAAGTTCTACAGCACTACCCCAGTCAATGTAGAACGCTCTTGGCCGCTCTTGGCACTATTGATCCTGAGTCGTCCAATCAAATCATGTTTAACCTGGAAAATTATGCGTCTCGACTCTCCCACCAACTTGCTTTCCAAGTTGATGTTGTTGTTCACAATCAACAAATCCACTGAACTATTCTGGATGAGGGAGCTTCGACTTGTGTCATGTCTTTGGCGTGTTGGAAAGGTTTAAAATCACCAGCACTCAACAAATCCCCAATGATGTTACGCGCCTTCGACGGGCGAGGTTTTTATCCCCATGGGCTTTTACAGTCCCTGCCCATCCAATTGGGTGGAAAAACTGTTACTATTGATGTCGAGGTGGTATATGCTCCCCTCGATTACAACTTATTACTTAGAAGAAGTTTTTTTTATGCTATGACTATCGTTGCCTCGTCAGTTTTCCAATGCGTCCATTTTCCTCATCAGGGCAAAATTGTCACTGTTGATCAGTTGGATTTCTGCATGACCAATGCTCGCGTTCCGGCTACCAACAATATTCCTTTCTTGTGAGACCACAAGATCATGTATGAAAGCATTGGTGTTGGCTTACTGAAAGATTCTAGCCTCATGGGTACCTTCCCTACACCACTTCCACCGACTACACATAATATTTCCACCGTCGATATGATTTCGACCGTGGCTTATCAATCTTTGGAATCATCTGACCCTCAGATTGTACCTTGTCCGTTGGAATTCGATGCACTAAGTGACATCGTGCCACTTAGTCCAGCCGAAACATCATACGTTTCTATCCCATCTGCTTCTCCCTCTTCGGATGCCCAACATCTATTGGCACCTGACAGTTCCTTGATGCAATCATGGTTGAGTTCCTTGTCGTCTACGATCGACTTCATTTCCCCAAATTTTCTTTTGGATGAATCTATTCCAGAAATGTTTCACATTGACAAGTTACTGCGGGATAATAACCGTCACCAATCCTCTTTTCTTCCCCCTCATGAAGAAATTTGGGCAGATATACAGTCTATCTCCCCTCCTGGTGTTGATTTTTCATCATCTCCCATGATTTCAACTTCCGACGATTTGGATCTGGTAGTGGACATGGTGATTTCTTTGATAGGATTATTGGAGCTTGATCTCCTTACTCCTATCATGACCCTCGACATGTGTTCCTTCTCAAGTGATTATCTTCCTTCCAGTGAAGATCTCTTGGAAGCCATGACTGAGTTTTGTCCCTTGATATGGTATCCTTCCAGAGTGTTATCCTCTTGGAATCCATGATCACGAAGAAACGACGAGCATAGTTTCTCTTCTCTGTGGCAAGCTCGTTAAAAAATGAAACAGAGGTCCTGACCATAGTTATTTTCCTATGTCAAGCTCGTTAAAAAATGAAACAGTCACCTCTCTCGAACCTTCTTTTCATCCACCCTTCTCCTTTTTCTACTAGAGAAATTGGTGATGACCTGAGAACCGGTGAATGAATTGAAGCTTGGGGGGCATGTCTCCAGCCTTTGATGATCTTTCTAGAGTTAAGCCACTAGCTATCAAGCTGGGGGCATACCAAGCTTAGTCTTTGTTCTTTCTCATGCTCGTAAATACATGAGAATGCATCCAGGTAGACTTTTATCTCTTTTTCAGACCTGTATGGATACACAAAAAAGGAACCCCCTGGAGTCTCCTTTAAGCTCTTTTCAAACTCTCTAAACATGAAAAGATTGCCGAGTGATCTTGCTTTCTTTTCCACTCGTTAAACGGTTTGAAAGGGCGTCTTTCGAGTGATAATTTATCTCATTTTCGGCCTCACGAGACTAACATTATGAAAAAGGACAACATTGGAGTCATCTTTAAGTTCTTTTCAGACTCTCTAAACATGAAAAGATTACCGAGCGACCTTGTTCTTTTCACGCTCGTTAAAGTATTTGAAGAAAATGTCTGTTGAGCGATAGTTTATCTCTTTTTCAGTATCATCAGACTACTTTACGAAAAAGGAACTGAGAGAGTTCTCTTTTAAGTGTTTTTCCAGACTCTATAATCATGAAAAACCTTCGAGTTTTCTATCTTTGGACTCGTTAAAACAAACATCGATAGGCCCATACGAGACCGAACCCTTACTTCTTCCAGTTTGTTCAACAAAGGAAGAGGAACTTACTGAAGGTGAGTTTTATCGAGCATGTGTTATCCTCCTCGAGATTGTTAAATTAAAAATAGGTACTTGTCTATCTGGATGGGGGGAAAATTGAAAGAAGCAAGCTAAGCAGTTTTTTGAGAACATTACCAAGTAACTCTTAGAGTCTCCCTTGAACACGAGACTTTGTATTTGTGCACATATTAATTCGCTGAACCTTTGCATTGAACCAATCCTTTGATTTTTTCTTACTCCTTTGGGTCACCCGACAAAAGTCACAGTATCCATTGCATCATCGTGTTTTGGCCCATGTCATGTTTCTGCTTTTGTGCCTCAGTGTTCAAGGAAAGTATCTGCCTCGAGATTAAGCCATCACAAATATCTTGTTTCAATATTCGTGTCAGTCCATGTTCATTTGATCTACCATTTACACCTCTGTGTTTGTTTCATGTCATTGATGGGGGATACATTAAGGCCCTCCTTCGACGAGTCTAGTCCTATCGACTTCAACTCATTATCTAGGAACTAGATTTAGAAACCAATTAGTACTTTGGGACCTGCATGCCTCAATGGTAGGCCTCCTCATGACTGACAGTGGGTTTACATCATTGAAATTTGATCAGATGATTATACGGATGTTCGACTTCAACTCATCCATTCACATTTGTTGGAATGTACTAGAGTACCTTGGGAATCATTGACATTAATGGTGATTTCCCTTGTGCTTGTTAACGGTTTACATTATTGACCGGTAATCAAGTGGTTTTTTCCATGTTTGACATTAGGACATCTATTCACATGGTTAGATTCGTACTACATCAATATCGGTACGAAGACCCTGGGTTGAGTGATCACTTTGATATGTACTTTTCCCAGGTTGCGATGGAATTTCTTTTGAACAATGACACATATATTGTTACATAGATCCACTTTGTATTGGTCGTGGATATGTCTTGTCATCTCGTAGATCCACGGTGTATTCTTCGTGGCTACGATCAGTTCAGGTCATGGGAGTATAGATCCACAGTGTATTTTCAGTGGCTATACCTTTTTATCAATACAATTATGGATCCGTAGTGTATTTTATGGCAGCCATATCTTGCAAGTCTTTATCACCCAAGCATAGGTATGCCTTCCTTGGGTTTGAAACATGTCATAATATTTGTTGGATGTTTGTGTGCAGCTTCTGTCAGGTTCTCTACATCTATACCCTTGCTTGAAAGTATACAAAGAATTTCAGTTATCAGTTCTCATCTTCTAACTTCATACTTTGGGGGGCAATCTGTTACACATCGAAATTACTCACTTCGATAGTGTCACAAGTGTCGTCATTACAAGTGTCGCAAGTGTCTTATTTTTCTCCCAAGTGTCACAAGTGTCAAGGAAAGCATACTGCCATGATGCCTATGTCATTCCTATAACAACATGAGAAGGACACTTGACACACATCAAACACTTGATTTGGAAGAGGAGGAATGGTTAACTGGGCTTATATACCTCTTGCCATCTGAAAGAACCCAAAAAACTGAGTTTTTGGAGGAGAGAGCTCCCCTATACCTCTCTGAGGAGTTATGGTACTCCCCTATACACTATATGCGAGCGTTATAACACTACCTCTACCCTTTTGGAGGAGTGATACTGCTTTTGGGAGTGCTGGTGCCCCCCCTAACCTTGCTAGCGAGCGTTATAATGCTATGATGGCCTTTCTAAAGGAGCGCTACCTATTCTGGGCAGCAGTTGGTTTGTTGAGATGAATGAGGGGAGGATTTATTCAATCTTGGAAGGCAGTTGGATTCGAATCCCTAGTCCATCCATGATCTTAGGGAAGATCCCTAACTCAAGGAGGAAAATCCTCAACTCACCCCAAATATATCTCAAGTGGTTGAGCCTCTCCAAGGCTATATAAGAAAGCTTTCTCATGGTGAAAGGGGGAGCTGGATGAAGAATGATACCAAACTTATGATCTCATAAGTGATACACAGTGAAGTGGAGGCTAATCAACGAAGCTATCGTCATTCCGATCGTGGAGCTTTTGAGCAAGGGTTAGGCAAGGAGAACTTGATGAAACTGATACATTCCATCTATGGTTGTAAGTAACATTTTTTCCTCATTAATGTAATATGCTTGGCCTGTTTCTTTCTAATTTGTGTTTGACATTACATGAATTTGTCTCTAAGTAGATAGGTCTGCTTCAAACAAATCTTGATAGAATAGGAAGTGGTTGTACTTTGTTTGTCTACAAGGCTTATCGAGGAGCTCAATATTGGAGTTCAACTCGGAGCGTGTAGGGACAAGCACCGGTAAAAGGTATATCTTTCCTCCTTCCTCTTCATGCATTAGTTTGCGTAGACCTAAAAGGAAGTCAGTGACCATGATAAGCACTTTCTGTCTTAGAGTTAAGAGTCTAGCTCTTTGAGGAGATCTACTTGTCTGCAGGAAGATTTTCCTTCAATAGGGGGTCTGTTATCGCAGATAATGTATGCGTGCATCTGGACGACCCAAGTTTTGGCGCTTAGATCTACAGTCTATATTGGATTCCGGACCCCCCCATCCATTCCTCCTTTAACGGTGGGGGGGGGGGGTCTGGAATGTGTGTTAAATATCATGCACAGATCTACGGTCGAAAGCAAAGTGCGCAGATGAACGACTCAAGGTATTTTTTGAACCCCCCCGACTGATCTACCTTTAACGGTGGGGGGGGGGGGGGCTCCGAAATGGAATTTTACTTTGGCGGGCCCCC
>ML810347.1:6558-20174 GCA_009831015.1 Picea engelmannii
CCGTTGATCTGGGCGCGCGGATGCCTGCCGTCCAGATTTGCTTGTCGCTTACCACAGGCGCACTTTGCACCCGATCTTAGGGCAAGTGGGTTTTTAACCCATTTCTTCGCATCTTACCCCCCTTTACAAGAAATGTCGCTAACAACGTGGAGGTAAATACCTCCCGCAACTACCATAATATCAACAAGAGCTTCCAGAGGGGTGTAAGATACACAATGTATTTCATGTTTCATGCCTTAAGAAGGCAGTGGGACAACATGTTTCCATTTCTACAGAGCTGCCACAATTGGATCAGGAGGGGCAGTTGATTCTAATTCTGGAGGAGGTGTTGGAGACCAGAGAGCGGAAATTAAGGAACAAGAGCATTAAAGAGTACCTGATCAAATGGAAAAATCTACCTATTGAGGATGCTACTTGGGAAGGAGAGCAGATATTGCAACATCCTGGATTACAATTGCTTGAGGACAAGCAATCTCAAGCTGGGAGGACTGTAATGTCCCGGTTGGCCTAGGAAGCATAAGGGATGGTTCCGCTAGCCTAAATTGGTTCCCGTAGGCTAAGCCGGAGAAGTTAGCTAGGGAGCTCAACTTTTGCCTAGGAAATGACTTTATAAAGTGAAAAAGGTAAAAAAAAGGGGGACATGGGTCTTAGGCAAAATAAAGTCACTTAAAAATTATAAAGTGTGCAAGCATGAAGTGACTTTAAAAGAAAATTAAAAGTAAGGTGAGCGGGAAATAACTCAACGAAGAAATAAAAGAGAGGAAAAGAGGAGGCGCCCCTCATTCTTGCTTTTGCTCATTGATAAAATAGATTTGGAGACCTCTTAGAGGGTTTTCTAGGGTTTTCTTGGAAACCCTTGCTTTCATCTCTGGTTTCGGTGTTGCAACGATACACCCTAGTCAGATTCGAGGACGAGATCATCTCAGATTTCGTCATTGGACTTATTGCTACCTATTTTCATCTCCTTGTAGTCGATTTCTGAGAAGGAGGCCAAATTTCCTTGTGTGGCAGCTGAGTTGGGAAGCATAGTGGTCGACTTGCTTCAAGGAGGCTGGTATCTCTGCGTGGGGGCTGAATATCCTCATCCTGGGCGCATTCAGCTATATCTGGGCGAATTTTCACGTGGGAGGACCGAGTTGTAGTGTGGCAAGTGCGCCTCTCTTGTGGTAGCTGATATCTTTTGGAATCTGGGCGAATTTGCTGCTGTGGTCGAACCACACCATTTCTGGGTGTATCCTCCTCTATCTGGGCGCAGCATACTTACATTGGTGGAGCGATTTGGGAGTGGGAGCTTGTGTGTATCAGTGCAGGCCTCTAACATCCATTGGGTGGCGCATTAACTCCAATCTGGGCACATCTGTGAACCTATACACAGAAAATATCACTGCTGATTGAAGACTGATATTTATTTCAGAACTGGGTGCATTTCCTCTCATTTCTAAGTGTGGAAGCTTGTCATTATTTGTGGGGAATCAACATTTATGTTTGGGGCCAGAGCCATCACTCATATTCAGCGTATAAGATTGGTATTCACTCTATATTGGCTGCTGCATAAACATATATATATCTGAAGGCAATTCTCAGAGGGTCACATCTCTAATAGGCGGGTCTATTCTACACAGAGTGGACCTATTCTTACTCCAGGTTATATCTTTTCATTGCACTCTCTTGTAATTGCTTTCTGCTGCTGTAAAACAATTTCTGGAAGTGTCTTTATATCAGCAGTGTGACAATCTATGTACGACCTTGACAATATTAATTAAACAAGCAGCAACTCCTCTTGACTTTATATTTGCAGTGATATATTTCAGTATTGGTTGCTATTGGATATTGCCTCTAAGTTGTTAGAAGTTGTCTCATTACAAAGAAACATTAAGATTGCACTTACAGCATTTTGGGTATAAACTATTTGAAGAAATATATCAGGGACAAACCATCCTTAAACTCAGAAAAATTGCCAAGAACATAAAGAGATATCTAGTTGGGATATTACAGGTTGGATTTTTGGAGTTTCCTCTCCTTGAAGCTTAATGGATACATCTTTCTTGGAGCATATGTGATGTGTAAGGGTTCTCTCTTTAATGTGTGGATGAATATTTTTTTTTTTTAGCTTGAAGCGGAGTAGATTATTTTACATAGCAAAGACTAGTGACTTGACCTATTTGAAGAGTACATTTACTACTTGGAAGGAATCTAGTGTGGTAACACCTCTTTTCCCCTTTTCTATCTTAGTTTTGGGGTTTCATAATTTGTATAATATATCGTAGGAATACTTGCAAACTTGTTGACTCCTATTTCAGGGTGAATTTAAGTGCGAGCTGAAGGAGCATCCTTTGGAGCCCTTGTGAAATTTATGCATTAATTTTCAGCAATACTAGGTTGATCTAGTGAGCTTTCATGCCCCATTTCTATCCCTAATTACACAAGAAAATAAGCCCTCTAAGATAGTCCCTTGACTCCATTGTCCTTGTTGGATTGACACTAATCTCTAGATCCCTCCGTCACTCTTTTACTTCCTAAAAAATACAAAACGCATTGTTTTACTAAAGCTACTCTCTTATCACCTTGTGCCTCATTGTTTAGCCTTAGTGATCCTACTTAGGGATACCCTCCTTGAGCCAAAGGAGAGCCAGCCTAAAGTGAAGAGGATAGATTGCGTAGGTGACAGTGCTAACTGTCCTAGTAGTTCCCTCTCAAGATGCACCTTGTGGATTAGGGCTTTTATCATTAAGTGTGAGTTGGGGAGGTAACACCCGGAAAATTGGTTTCCTTCTGTTCTAGCCATGCTCTCTGTTTCCAGCAATACGATTTCTCCCCATTTTTATTAATTCAGCATAGTAGTAGATGGCCCGTGCTTCAACAACCTTGCCATCTGCAATCAATTCACTGCCCATTTTTCTCCTCCTTTCAGCAGCCCATCAATAAGGTTGGTTGGAGGCAGTGATTTCCTTATCTTCAATCAACTGCAGCAATTTCCTCATCTTCAATGGTTTTCCTTCACGACAATGATCACCTCTATGGCAGTGGGGCATACACGACTGGATATCCACATTTTTCATCACTGACATATGTTGAAATTAGTTGCTGGTCGGAGCAATGAGGACGATTGCTCAACCTTACGGCCACATGTTTCACGAAATGGCACCTTTCAAGATGTGAATTCAGTGTCTAGTAATGGCTGAGGTTGACTGTATTAGGTGGAAGAGAATGTGGCCTGTTGTGGCTCTTGTGGGTTCATATGAATCCTCTCGAGACTCGCTCAAAAAGAAAAGGAACCACAAACATATCCTACAAAGAAAATCAAACATAGTTATAAATGGAAATTGTTTTGGTTGTGCAGGATAGCCAGTAAGTCAGGGATGCTCCTGCATCAAGATTTCAACACCAAGTGCCTGCTGAATAATATCCTCTGGAGAGTACTTGGACTGATTGTTCCAACAATAGTTTAAATTATATTTCAGTGCAGTGCGTACTCTAAACCTGTTCAAATTTCGTAGATTGTCTCCAAAAAATCCGATGTATGAACAATAATCCCATTGTTAGTTGGGAGGACTGTCCACAGGCATTTGAGACTACAGTTCACTCGGTTAACCAATCCTCGCATTGTGCTGCAATAAGATGCAGTCTTCGACTCAAATGGGGCAATCATTTAGACAGTTTTGGATGAAGCGCTAACTAAGAAATTTCATAACCAAAATGTTCAACCTCAGAACAGAGGCCACGAGGCCAATTGTTCTTTTTTTTTAATAAATTCATTAATTTTATCCTCGTTAAATTCTTTCGTAGATGTCCTGACATAAGACAGACAAACAAACAGGCTTTCAATAATTTTTAGTAATCTTTTGTAATATATGAGATGTATCTGCAAGGCATGCATTCTCTCGGGCCAGGACCAGGTAGATCATAGCATATGCACGCGCACAGTAACATGACATACGCATACAGAAATGTTTATGTTAACTACTAACCCAATTGTAAGCAAGAACTGTTGGGCACTAATATGGAAGATGAATACACAATTGTGAGCAGGAACCGTTGGACACTAATATTGAAGTTGAATACCCATTTGTATGCAGAAACTGTTGGAAACTAATATTTAAGATGAATGAAGTGAAGGAGAAGAGTGGGAATAAGAATAATTATTAGCGTACCAGCTTTTCGGAGAAGCCGTTGAGCATGACCTTGAAAAAGGAGGAGACCGCGTCGGAATTGGGCTTACCGTCACCATGAGTCCTGTAACAGCTCTGGGTACACCGCAAACAAGCCGAATATCTAGTCCCACCTTTCCGTTCCCCTTCTTCCCTGGCCATTGCCACTGTAATTGATCAATTATTTTGCTTCAATCAACTCAACACACCAATTTAGCTTATGGCTAGGTGGTGCTGCATGCATGCAGAGATCATATACATTGATAGATAATCCACATAAATATCTTTGATGGCAAGTTTCTGTACACGTTCCGCGTGTTTCGCATGGTGTGAAACTCCTCGCTTTCTAAATGATTAGTGTTCGTATTTTTCGCAATCATTCTGCCCGCCATTTTAGCACTATTTTAATTGATTATCATTAATTCGAGTGGGGGAGCGTGGGAAGGTGTTTCACATCGCATATAAATCACTTCTCTGACTCGAAATTCAATCTTTGATTTCAATCAAGCCACTAAAACTAATCATTTTATAGTCTCTCTAAACGCGGAAGAGTGTGGGGATGCCTATTCACATCTACCAATGCATCCAATCGCATTTTGAACAACCACCTTTGATCTCCGTTCCACAACATGGCCTCTCAAACTATATTAAATATATAATGACTTGTTTAAATATTTTATTTTGTCATTTAATTAAGATAAAAATGGTTGGAGTTTGTGTAAGTCCAAGGAGTTTGAAATGTGTATTGATTGAGTTGATTATGAGATTTTTTTTGCAAGTTAAAATTGACTCAGGACCAAATGATTGGTTAATTTGAGTGAACCAAGTTTCTTGATTAAATCAAATGGAGTTAATTGGGCACAAAATAAGTCAGGAAAATGCAAGTTTGTCTAATCGTTTTAGGGTTTTCTTGGTGATCAAAGTTCATCGAATCAACCTTACTTTAAGGAAGATTAGTTACACGTTCAAATATACATAGATGATTACTTGGATAAATCTATATAATGGTGAAACATTGTATTATTTTGATATATGCCGTGCATTAATGCTATAATGGTGTTCTTAAACACTATGAAGTATGTTTGGATCTATTTTGTACTTCCACAATGCACCTATGAATTCTAATATAGTATCAGAGCATTAGGTTTTGAAGACCCTAAGCTTGGTTCTAGTTTTTGCAAGGCATTTGGAAGCTATTGCATCATAAGAAGATTGTGGATGGTATATGCACTCTTAAGAGTTGAGTCGCTATAAAGGTTCAACTTGTTTAGATTTGTAGTTTTTTTAATTAAGGTTTTGCGAAAGTGGTATGGGTTCGACACAAGAGCATGTGGTGCTTAATGAACGCAACTATGGCATGTGGGCAGAATACATGGAGACTTTGCTAAAAATCAAAGCATTGTGGTAGTTCATAAAGATTAATATCGATGATCCTAAAAATGAACATGAGCAAGTTCATGGTTAGTGGGACAAAGGATGAAGTTGTAGGTGTTGTGACAACCTACATTACAAGGGAGATTTGTTTTCATATTAGTGGAATCGACTACCTTAATGTAATATGGAAGAAGTTGACAAGGTCAATGAAAATTGGCTTAGGCAACTTGAGAAAGAGTTGATCTCTTGAATCTCTCTCTTTGAACAAGATTGAAGATCATTTGGCTCGTGTAAAGGAGTTGCAGGTGATAGAATTGATTATAATGATTCTAAAAACACCATATGATGCTTTATGTTCCAAATTTTAGGAAAACTACACTTCAAGAAAAGAAGATGGTAAGGATTATATCTTTGTCTCGTTTTGCTTAGAACATGGAAATTGTTTTATGAAGGAAATCTTAGCTATAAGAAGCACACACATTTTATTAAGGGAAGGGGTCGAGAAAATTATACTGAAAGAGATCGAGATGGAAATTAGGAAAGAGGCCATGGTGGAGATCGTGATGAAGATCGTGAAGATCAAATTGATAGAAGAAACCATGGAGGTGATAGTCAATAGACTAGGAAAGTCAAGAAGAAGAAGACATGTTATCACTATGAAAAGACCGAACACTTTGAGAAGTATTGGAAGAACAAGAAGTTTTTGACCTTGAGGAGAAAAATAAGAGGCTTGAAAGAAAACAATTAGCTAGTCAACCAATCAACAAACAACACATTCAAGATAACAAAGGTGACAATGTAATGTTCCCAAGGCAATTTTTTCACTGGAAACACTAACTGCTCTCCGTTAATTGTTGTTTGGATGTGTGTATGCAGGTTTTCTCTTAGAGTTGCGTTTAGGGTTTGTTTATTCAATTATCAAGCATATGAACATAGATTTGAAGATGCATCATAAAGAAATACAAGAGATAGCAAGAAACACCAGATATGGAATCAAACAACACAGATCTGGCCTTTATTTAGATAATATGAGAAACCCGATACAATAAAACTGCAGATCAGGAAGAATATCAAATAAATCCTCTAGCTAGAATATGACCTGCTACAAAATGCTCAAGACTGAAGATACAAGCCTCCCAAGGCTGGATAATAAGCTGAAGAACAATACAAGATTAACTTCTTTCCCTCCAGGGTCAAGTCCAAATCCCCCTGGCTGAAGGTACGCCCTCCTAGATAGCTGTGAAGATCCAATATTTCGACCCTGCTGCTGGAAGCCCCCAAATGCTACAAAACTCTGTGGAATGATAGATCGAGGCAAGGTAAACCCCCTCCTGAAGTCTCAAGCTGAAATACCAAGATATGCTCCTCAAAATACTAAAACTTCAAGCTAGGTTGCGCCCTCATGAAGATTAGAGAGACCCAATAATTCGGCCCTATTGATGGAGACCTCCAAATACTCTAAAACTCTATGGAATGATAGATCGGGGCAAAGTGAACCCCTTGGTGAAGTCTCTGCCTGAGATATGAAGTTTTACCCTTCCAAACTAATTAGATCTACATCCCAATAGCGCCCTCCTTCTCTCCAACTCTTGCCAAGCTCCAGAAAATCAAATGGAAAGTATAACTCTCTCAAATACACTAGAATGATGGCTAAGGCCCTGCAGAGAAAACCCAAGTGCCCAAAAGTCCAAAAGCATTCTCAAACTCCTGGATCGAATCTTCCTTCTCTCAATGGTGCGCCCCCCTTGCTGAAAACCCCCAAGGTTACATCCTGTTGCTGCCCTGGATGGTTGATGGTAACTGTAGCTGCTGTAGAATGGTGTGGGTGGAGTATTGCATCCCCGAGACCAAGCTTGGAACAAGTGAGGTGGGATCTTTCACCACCAAGTTGTCCTCTAGGGTTTGTATTCTCAAAACCCTCAAAATTGGTGTGCTCTAGAGCCCAAAATAAAAATGCAATAATAATCCAAAGGTGAGTGAGGAGTGCGCCCTTCATTTCCTTTATACCTCAAATTTGTTTCTCTGTTGAGTTAGTTAACCCCTATGGTTAAGTCCTAGCTTACCCTCACGTGTTATATTTTTTCATTGAGTTACCTTTTCTTTTCCAAGTCAACTTAATATTATAATGTTGAGTTTAGTTGATGGTTTTTAGCTAACTTATCCCCATAGTGCATGAGACTATAGTCTAGTGGGGATGATTAGACTACTGAGTCTCTCCAACCCTCTTCATCAAGAGGTGGGGGACATTGCAGTCTCTCCTGCTAGAAATTGCTTGTCCACAAGCAATTCTGAACCTGTCTCCTGTAATATATGTTCACTCTCCCAAGTAGCATCCTCAATTGGTAAGTTCTTCCATTTGACTAAGTATTCCTTGATGCTTCTCCTCCTTATCTTCTTCTCACGAACTTCCATTACATCTTCTGGTATCAGTATCAATTGCCCTTCTTCATCTAAGGGTGGCAGTTCCTCAATAAGAATGTTGTGTTGGCCTATGGATCTCTTCAAGCATGACATGTGGAAAAAATTATGTATTTTTCTACCCTGTGGAAGATCAAGCTCATATTCCACAGCCCCTACCTTCTTGTTGATCCTGTAGGGTCCAAAGAATCGGGGTTGGAGCTTTTATGCTCCAATTCTCTTGATGGATGTCTGTATGTACGGTTGGAGCCTCAAGTAAACCAAATCACCAACCTCAAATGTGCGCTCCACTCTGTGCCTGTCTGCATGGACCTTTTGTTGATTATGTGCCCTTTGCAGGTGGTCCTTCAGTTCTCTTAGTATATCTTGACTCTGTTGAATCCAATCCTGAACCATAGGAGCCCTGTTGTCACCAAAGACAATCTCTACAAAGGAGAGAGGGTCATAACAGTGCAAGGCTCTGGTCGGTGTCATACCAATAGACATATGATGAGTGGTGTTGTAGTAGTATTCTCCCAAATGAAGCCACCTAACCCATGCCTTTTGTTGCCCTGATACATAATTTCGGAGGTAGCCTTCCACCCACTTGTTGACTATTTTTGTTTGACCATCAGTTTGAGGATGGTAGTTGGTGCTAGGGGTTAAGGCCGTACCAACCAACCTGAATAATTCCTGCCAAAAAGTGCTCATGAATCTGCTGTCCCTGTCACTCACAATGGTCTTGGGTAAACCATGTAGTCTGAAAACCTCCCTGAAGAACAAATCTACGATCTATGTTACACTGAAGTCCGTGGCAATGGAGAAAAAATGTGAAAACTTGGTTAACCTGTCCACCACTACAAAAATACAATCTTTACCCTGTGCTTTGGGAAATCTTATGATGAAGTCCATAGATATGCTTTCCCATTTGTGCTCCGGGATGGGTAGTGGTTGTAATAATCCGGCTGGATGTGTGTGCTCATCCTTGTTTACTTGAAAAGTAGTGAATTCCTTGATGTGGCGCAACCCATCTTCCTTCAAACCTTTCCAGGAGAATCTTTCCCTTACTTGTCGGTATGTTTTGACAAATCCTTGATGTCCTGCCACAGGTGAATCATGGCATGCTTGTAGTACCTTGGCCTTAAAGGCTGACTCAGGAACCAAGAAAATTCGGCCTTTTAGTAGATGATGTCATCCATTATTCTGAAGTTTCCATCTTGTACCTATCCATCCATTAATTGACATGCAAATTGGTTCTTTGAGTATTCCACCAAAAGGTGGGCCTTCCAGTCAACTGAGATATCGGTCATAGCATAAACCGATGGCCTCCTAGATAATGCATCTGCCACCACATTATTCTTCCCTTTGACGAACTCAATGTCAAAATCATAATCCTATGTCTTTCTAACCCACTTTTGTTGCCTCACATTTAAGTCCTTTTGATCCAGAAAGTACTTAAGACTGTTGTGATCTGTCTTCACCACAAATTTCACTCCTACCAAATATTGCTTGAACTTAGCCAATGCATGCATGATGGCCAACATCTCTTTGTCGTAGATGGTATAAAGAAGCTCATGACCCCTCAATTTTCGTCTTTCATAGACAATAGGGTGCCTTTTCTACATAAGCATTGCTCCAATGCCCTCCCCGGAGGCATCACACTCCACTGTGAAGGGTTGTGTAAAATTTGGTAGAGCCAATACTGGGCACGTACTCATTACCTTTTTCATTTTTTCAAAAGTCAACTGTGCCTCTGGGCTCCATTTGAATGCTCCCTTCCTGGTCAAATCAGTTAAAGGTGCACAAAGTTGTGAGAAGCCTTTGACAAACCTCATGTAGTAGCAACAAATGCTAAGAAACCCCTTCAATTCTGTGAGGGTATTAGGTGTGGGACAGTCAAGTATAGCTTGTATCTTCTCTTGCTGTACCTGTACCCCCTTTACCCCAATGATGTGTCCCAAATAGAGGACTTTTGTCATTCCAAATTCACATTTGGATTCCTTAGCATACAAGGATTGTCCTTCCATGATGGCGAGAATCTATTCTACATGTTGAATATGCTCCTCCTAAGTCTTGCTATAGATCAACAAGTCATCAAAGAATACTACGAGGAACTTCCTTAATTGCTTGTTGAAGACATGGTTCATGCAGGATTGGAAGGTGGTTGGCGCATTAGTCAGCCCAAATGGCATGACTAAGAACTCGTAGTGACCGTAGTGACATCTGAAAGCAGTCTTGGGCACATCCTGCTCCCTCATCTTGATCTGATGATAGTCAGAGCGTAAATCAATCTTTGTGAAGTAAACATCCCCGTGAAGCTCATCCAATAGCTCATCAATCCTCGGAATGGGGTACCTGTTCTTAATTGTCTTCTTATTCAATGCCCTGTAATCAATGCACATGCGCATAGTCCCATCCTTCTTTTTGACTAGCACCACTAAAGATGCAAAGGGGCTGGAACTCGGCCTAATGTGGCCCATGTCTAGTAGTTCTTTGATAGCCTTCTCGATTTCATCTTTGTATTTCTTTGGGTGTCTGTAGGGAGTGGTGATGATAGGTTTCTCTCCCTCTTCTAACTCTATGATATGCTCAAACCCCATATCTGGCGGTGCTCCTGGTGGAATGGGTCCAAAGACTTTGCTATGTTTGTTAATGATTATCTGAATCTCTGGTGAGTAATGATTCTCTCCCTTCTTATCCACCCGTACTGATATTCTACATTCAACAACATATACAATGTCTTCTCTCCTGAAAATGGCCTCCATGCGCTTTGTTGTAACCACCCTAGGTGTGTTTCCTGACATTCCCCTAAGAACTACCTTTTTACCACTTTCCTCGGTGAAGGACATCTCCATAGTCTTGTAGTTGGTAGTGATTGGCCCCAACATACTAAGCCACTGAACCCCAATGATGATATTAGTGTCTGGAAGGTCCATCGCGTAGAAGTCTTGTGCCAAATCATGTCTGCCCAATGTAAGCTTCATTCCCGGAATATACCTTTCACAGGGCATAGTGCGCCCTCCTGCTACCTCCACCCTGAATCCTTCAAACTCAACAGTGGGTATGTGCCTTCTTTGTAGTAGGGTTGATTCAATGAAGTTGTGTGAAGCACCCCCATCTATGAGAACCGAAACTTTCTGCCCCTGCAACACCCCTCTCATCCTGAATGTGTTGTATTTGGGTACCCCACTAATGGATGCCAATGTTACCTTCTCATCTATTGCAAGGTCGTGACTTGCATATTCATCATCTGTATTTTCGGTGGTGTCTTCTTCTATGTTTTGTAGGTGGCCGAAACCATCATCTTCCTCATTGTCAAAAGTTACTTCAATGTAGTGTGCCTTGCCTTTGCCCATACATTTGTGGGTTGGATCCCAAGGTTCTTTGCATGTGTAGCACAATTGTTTCCTCCTCAGTTCCCTTCTAGTGTTTTCATCCATTCTACCCCTTCCTCTGTCAAACCCCCTTTGGTATCTCCCCCCTTGGTTCATGGGAGGTCTCTGGTCTCTTCCTCCTATGTTTTGAGGTGGTCTAGGGGTAAATCTAGATTTCGTTGCTGAGCCCAAATCTCTTGTCCTCCATATAACATCTTGTAAGTTGGTAGGCTTGAAAGCCTTTACCCACCCCCTTAAGGGTTCCATCAATCCCTCTATGAAGAGCATCATGAGTCTCGTTTGAGACACATCCTGTACCATGATTGTTATCCTATGAAACTCCTCTATATATACCTTTGGTGACCCTGTCTGTCTAAGTTGGGTGAGTTCTCTAAAATGTAGCTCTGTATCCCCCTGGTCAAATCTGTCAATAAGCCTATGTGTGAAGTTTGTGTAAGCCACGACCTGGTTGTGGCCTAGTGTAGTTAACCCATGGTACCACCAGTCACGAGCTTTGCCTTCCAAGTACATGGTGGCAAACTTGATGGCATCCATTTCTCTCATTGGGTTAAGTTGTAGGTAAGTATCAAGTTTCTGCACCCAAGCCTGTGCAGTCACCTTGGAATATCCATCAAAGTATGGGATTTCCATCTTTCCAGCTCTGCGCTCTAGTTCATAGTTATTCATGTGATATGGTTTGGGTTTGCCCCTGAATTTAATCCCACAATATTGCTCCAGTGTGATTTGCCTTTGGATCCCTGCGCTCAGTCAGTTATACTCCTTGGCATACTATGCGAAATTGTCCTCAATCTCATCTTGGTAGTCCGACTGTGTCTGGTTATCCAAGAATGAAGGTAGGTAGGGTCTACGGGTGGTCCTGTTGTATGTCTGTCTCTGTGGTGCCCCTCCTCCATAGTTGTAACCCTCAGTGTGATAATGGGGAATATGCTCTTGCTGGTGTCTAGTCCCTCCATGAGACCCACTAGCCTCTCTGTTGGCATAAATTTTCGGGCCCTTTCCCCCATGATTCATCTACATCAGGAGTTGTGTTATCCTCTCCTGTATTTCACTTACCTTTTCTCAGAGTCTCGGTCATATCTACCTGTCCCCTACGTGTTTCTTCCTGGTTCTCCTGTAGGTGATGTACAAGGTTTCTCTGTGTCATGTTTATGGACTGCTGCAAGTCTTTAGCGAACCCTGCTAGGATTTGTGGCTCACTGTCCTCACCTGACCCCTCCATTTCGGCCTCTGTCTCACATGCATGTTTCCTGCATCTGTCCATGTAAATGCCATTGAACTTCTGCATGCGCTAATGCCCACTGGCTGGGAGGATCAATGCTTTGATACCACTGTAATGTTCCCAAGGCAATTTTTTCGCTGGAAACACTAATTTCTCTCTATTAACTGTTGTTTGGATGTGTGTATGCATGTTTTCTCTTGGAGTTGCGTTTAGGGTTTGTTTATTCAGCTATCAAGCATATGAACATAGATATGAAGATGCATCATAAATAAATACAAGAGATAGCAAGAAACACCAGATATGGAATCAAACAACACATATCTGACCTTTATTTAGACAATATGAGAAACATGATACAATAAAACTGCGGATCTGGAAGAATATCAGATAAATCCTCTAGCTGGAATATGAGCTGCTACAAAATGATCAAGACTGAAGATACAAGCCTCCCAAGGCTGGATAACAAGATGAAGAACAATACAAGATTAACTTATTTCTCTCTAGGGTCAAGTCCAAACCCCCCTGGCTGAAGTTACGCCCTCCTGGATAGCTGTGAAGATCCAATATTTCAGCCCTGCTGCTGGAAGCCACCAAATGCTACAAAACTCTGTGGAATGATAGATCTGGGCTGTTTGTGGACAGCATGCACCTCAAAGGTCAAGGTGACAGTGTGGAAGCCTCCTAGGTGTTTGTGGACAGCATGCACCTTCAGATCTGTCACTAACCTGCAAAAAACAGCGCCAAAGATGTTGTCGTCCTTATACACACTTGGAATGATAGATCCGTGGAAACTTAGAATTTTTTTTCAGTATCACAGTTTCATGTTGTAATTATTATGTTGTACTTTAGATATTTCATTATGTAAATGTTGTTTATATCATTGATTTCATTTATCATGTATGAATGTATACTAATGTTAATTTTCGGTGTTCACATTGTGGGAGCACTATTTTTGTAGGTTCTGGATTCTCGTATGCTCTCTGTCTCAAAATGAGAAGATCGACCACACGTCCCCATGTGGAGCTAGATGTTGATCGCCCATTTAGCAACGGTGGTCAACTCACGTGCCGTGAAGATGCATCA
>ML810347.1:43775-55529 GCA_009831015.1 Picea engelmannii
AGAGCCCACACTGATCCGGGCTCGCGTCTGACGTAATAAGTCCTGCACGGTCTGACAGAGAAGGCGCCGAATAAAAACTTTGAATGCAATGGTCCGATCACATTCCTAGTGGTTGCAACATTTCTAGTATATATAGGCAGTTTTGATATTTTTTTGAGGTCGATGGTTGAGAAAGGCTCCCATATTGTAAAGTTTTGATGAAGCTCTGGTTCTCTGGTTATGTATCTTGATTTGAGACTTCTTGTTTAATGAAAGTCAGATTCCTTTTCATCTTATTTGCCTCTGCTACCAAAGTGTCCATGATTGAAGGATTCACATGGATTGTTTTAACCGTATTGGGATGTATGTTTGATTTCAGTTCTGTTATAACGTTCTTCAACTTTCTGAAGCTTTGAATCCAAGAGGATCTTGTGTTCGAAGTTTTTCCTTCTTAGGCTGCTGGAAGACCTGATGTCCATAGCAGACCTCTAAATTCTCCTCACCAGTTCTTCCTCCTACTCACACTTACTACAACTTACTGACTGAAGTTAATCAAGACCTCACCTACTTGTGCATGCTGGTCCAGTTTTCTGAGTTAAAACGATATTGTCCTGATTCTGCGCCCATTTGACCTCTTTAAAATTATTCATTGTGACATACAAACTGATGGGTACTGGGCTTACCTTCGATGCAATCCAAGGGTGACTTCTAGTGCTAACACATTGTAATATGAAAAAACATATTAAATGCGTTTATAGATAATGCAAAACTAAAAATAGAAAAAAAAGACGTATCAACGCTGAAGGAAGAAGATTAACCAAATTCAAGTCACTTGTAGGAAAGGAGACAATGGAGAAGGTGTTCGATAATCATTAAAGCTTGGAAAGTCTAGGCATTTCTTAATACTAAGACCATGGCAAAGGGTGACTTCTAGTGCTAACACATTGTAATATGAAAAAACATATTAAATGCGTTTATAGATAATGCAAAACTAAAAATAGAAAAAAAAGACGTATAGCCATAACAAGTGGCATGCAATGAGGAGTCTCTTGCTTCATGTTCCTAGCAATGATAAATAACTACGTGTGTTTTTATCTTTGCAAAGGTAAAGAGGTGCACATGTAAAATGGTACATTAATACCATTGAAAAATTCGGTAAAAAATGTGTGAGTTGCAGTATAACCATGTAAATCGTGCATGTGTTACGTCAGTATAACCATGTAAAAGGTGCATGTGTTACATCCGGAAACTCTATGAGCTAAGATAAACTATAGCCTGTCGCTTTTTGAAAGTACATTAATAAACTCCATCTCGTATGCAATTAAATCGTGGCCAGGATGCTTTTAAAAATCGTGGCCAACATTCTTTAAAAAAAATAAAAATTGAGATGGAGTTCGTAGTAGGTATAACGAGTGTGAATTGTTTGAATTATCAGTTCATTGGTTTATTGATTTATACTGCATGTGGAAATAAAGAAAGCTTAGTACTGGAAGTGCAGTGGAGTTTACAACATGACCACAGTGGATATATTGTATCCCAACTGCCAAGATATGGAGGCGTTCAAGAAACAAGAAGGAATCACGTTTTTTGTATACTTTTTTTTTTCATCTGGAATTTTAACGGCGATACATTTATTCCAAATTGCACTGTTATTACATTTGAGGCACTCAGTAATTCTTCTTGGAATTTTAAAGGCAATACATTTATTCCAAATTGCACTGCTATTACATTTTGAGGCACTCGGTAATCCTTCCTGTAATTTAATATAATTTAGGGTTGATTTAAACTATTTGTCTGTCATGCAAGGTAATTATAGGTGATGAATGTAAATATGGCTATTTTTAATGATATCGGGTCAACTACTTGTTGGTTTTTGCCCTGTGTTTCCAGATTAATCAAATTTTGAGAATGTCATTGAATTGGTTCTATTTGACCAGTGCCAAGAACGTTGAGGTTATAGGATTAGGGTATGTTTGTGTCGTTAGATGTAAATTCTTTATCAAATTATTTGTTGTTGCATCTGGGAGAGCAATGACATGATTGTAAACATCCTTGTAAACTCTCCCATTGTATACATTATTTCCAATAGTGAAGAGAGATAGTCTCTTCCCCCAAATGCCTAGAAATCTTGCTAGATCATGTCTAGTAGACATTGGAGATAGCAATTCACACTTCAATGGTGCCCATCATAAATGGACATGTAGATCAGTGGTAGAGTTAGAAGAGCCCACTTGCCAGGTTTAGGTTCTGGGTCCAATTTTTAGCCTCTCCAATTTTCAACAGTAGAATTATCAAATAGATAGACTGAGTTTCTTGTGCTAATGTAAAACTAAGCTAGGATATGAAGAAAGCTAGTATCACTTTTGATGGCTTGCGACTTATTCATTCCATCATGTGATTGACGATATAAATTTTCTCTGGAATGCAGTTCAAATTTTGAGACTAAAGCGAGTCAATACAGTTAGATTTTCAAGCAATCAAAGATAACTGGGAAGATGTTTGTAGAGAAAAGTCATTACGAGGATTGTTGTAACAAAGATACCTATTTATTGGCCTAATTGTCCAACAAGGATTGTGATTGTGTGCATCAATGTACAAGTATTGTTGAATGGGATGTTTACAGTTGTCTGGTTTCATAAATGCGGAAGGTTTTTTTAACTATCTTTGAAAGCCTCCTTTCCATGCACTTCCCCATATCAACATGCCCTTTTTTGTAAGGTATTTTTTCCCTTTCAATACCGTTCTGAGATTTTCTTTATTCATTAACTGAACTTTTTTCCAGCCATGAACCAATGTCCTTACATTCCCTTATTCAGAGGTGCAAAGCCACTCCTTTATTTTTGTTTATTAACTTGGAATCATTCACCTTTATCCATCCTTTCTAGACAAAAAATTCTTTGAATTTTTCCATATCATCCCTATTTTCCAAGCGGGGATTTGATTTTAGGAATCTTCCGAGGCATTCACTATCTTGCTATTTATGATCTTCCAAAATAAATAGTCCTGTATGATATTTTACCTTGTGCTATATTACTCTAATAAGACGCACCTATTGGCAGCCTCTATGAGCTCCATTTCATCTGCACTTGCCGACAACCTCTATGAGCTCTATTTCATCTATTTCATCTGGCTGCAAATCAAACCCTAAATCAGCGGTCATAATTGTTTTAGCAACAAACTGCACTGATTTTCATGTAATTTTAACAAAATTGAGTAAATATTCATTAAAGATTTCATTTAGGTACAAATTGCACTGCTTTTCATGTAATTTTTAGCAGAGATGAGTAAAAAACAAACTGCATGGCATTTCATTTAGTTTTAGCGGAAAGAAAAGATACCCAGAGATGTCACCCCTGTGCAGATTGTCGCCCTTATTGTTCATATTGTGGGTGAATGGGTGTCAAGGAAGGCATAGAGTAGAGATGATCAACAAACTCTTTTTTCAGATTGCGCCCTCTAAATACTTGCAGAGATGTCATTCTCTGTTCAGATTGTGGGTGTCGAGGAAGGAATGGAAGCCTGCGCTTGTGAGGGGGTCGTAGAGATGATTGAAAAACTCTCTTCCTAGATCACGCTCTCTAATGCTTGCAGAGATGCCGTCCTTGCAGAGAGGAAGGCACATTAATTTACAGTTCTCTAGGATTCATGTGGGTATGAGATGAGGCAGAGGACAAAGGACACGTGGAGACATGGCAGACGATGGTATCTATGGCATTGGCATTTGCAGTGACGCTACCAGTTTATTGACAACAACATTTAATATCTCATATATTTACATATTTTTATGTATTTCCATATCCTGTGTTGGTGCGTCTTAAGGCATTGGCTTTGTCAAGATGTAACATGTGACTGGTATGCATTAACTCTCTCATACATATCTCTACTACCATGCACCCGTGGGATACATGGCAATATTATATATATATATATATATATATATATATATATATATATATCGATTTTTTAAAAAGAAATGTCACGTCTAAGTAGGGGTAATTAGTCACATTTGTCTTTGTAACTAATCACAAAATAAAATTTGAAATTAAAAAAAATATATAAAAAAAATGAAATTAAAAAAAATCATTTTAATAAAAAAAATTTAAAAAACTATATGAAACTTTGGAGATTTTTTTTTAACACAATAAAATCAATGTTATTTGACTCCGAATCGATCGCTATAATCCCTGCTATGCCAGGACTAATAATACGACCTGCAATCAACACAATAATCAACTAAAATGTATCCATTTGAGAATGCATTAAAATTAAACAATATTACACCATATATAAGAGACCAATGACATGAAACAAAAAATAAAACCTAAAAATATACAGAGTACAACTCTGTATCGTCAAAGTAATACGAGGTATGGGAACAAAGATACTGTTGGGCGTGAGGAAGGAAAACCGAATGGATAGATGTGCAAATTGGGTGCAGGGAGTGTACGAAAGAAAGGAAGACGATTTTGTTCTGAGGAAAAATCTCACGAAATTATCATCAAGTTAAAATAATACAAACTAAAATTAAACACAATAACAATTTAACTAATAACAAAATATAATTAATAAATAAAACGGTAGAAATTAAATGCACTCAAAAATAAATAATAAAAGAAGAAACACACTCAAATCTAATTAATAAATAAAATGCCCAGGATGTTACGGATCGAGGGACCCTTCCCAACCTGGAAAACACTCTTGGATAAGCTAACTCAAATTTGCAGCAAAGATTAATTCTTCATTTATTAAAAATAATCTTCCGCTCTCCAATAATTCAATAGGAACGTTCTTCTCTCTTAATACATGAATGCCCAGTCTTTTAATAATAAAAACATATTTATACATAGGCACACCATGCCTGAAATCTTAACAAATTTATTGGATGTATCAATCTCCTATTTTCGTAAATAAGATGTTGTCTTCTTTCTTGGACTCATTGTGCAAATAAAAGAAACGGCTGTTTCCAACCAAAGATTCCCATGCCAATTGCTCACAATTTTTTCCAATCTCATACAAGGAGAAAGGTCCCGTGCACAAGAGAGAAATTGACTATTAGAGCAAAATGAATGATATTAAATTCATTCTCTTTAAAAATCTAGATGGTGGATTTAATATTGGATCCTCTACATGGTGGATTTAATATTGGATTCATAGAGATACTTTGTACAAAACATCATTAGTTAAATGTATTCAAAGCATTTT
Source organism: Picea engelmannii (assembly GCA_009831015.1). Classification (NCBI taxonomy): domain Eukaryota; kingdom Viridiplantae; phylum Streptophyta; class Pinopsida; order Pinales; family Pinaceae; genus Picea; species Picea engelmannii. The sequence goes on from ML810347.1 coordinate 48,957, forward strand.
AGATAATTCATTAAAGACTTTAATATTGGATCCATAGAGATAATTTGTACAAAACATCATTAATTAAATGTATTCAAAGCATTTTAGAAAATTCATTAAAGACTTTAATATTGGATCCATAGAGATAATTTACACAAAACATCATTAGTTAAATGTATTCAAAGCATTTTAGATAATTCATTAAAGACTTGAGAAATTAATTAAATTATTATATTTTCTCTTAATATATTTTATGGATTTAAATTTAAAGATATTTTAAAAATATAAATGAGGTGGATGAATGGATATTCTTTTTAATAATAAAATGAATAATTATTTTTAAGTCTTAACAAAAGGTGTTAGCACACCAAATTGGTGTATGAGACCCCCTTGTTTGTGGGACAACCAAATTGGCCCAACGATTTGACTGGTAAAGTCTACGAAGGTATACATACCCTACCCCACTCTGGATTTGAACTTGTGACCTCTTAAGAGGAAACACATGTTCTTAACCATTGGGCCCACTCAGGCTGTATTGGTGTGAGTAATTAATGTAATGATTATGGATGGGTGTAGGATTTAATTATGGGTATGGAAATGATTAATCATAAGAAATGAGGGTAAGCTTTATGAGTAATTATACTTAGTGATTTCCCTTATCTTTAATAAATTAAGAAGATGTCAAAAACACGTTTTTACCTCATTTTTGTTTACTGTTGCATACTTACAATTGTGGCCTATTCTTGAGCTTGTATATAGAAAATGGAGCTTGATGAGGACTACTGCAAATACTTGAAGAGGACATTTGATCTGCAGAAATGTTGAGTGTGATGGTGTCATAGTGCAGAAATCATGTTTAAGCATGGTGGAGGAACATGTTTCTTGGACATAGAAACATACGATTAAACCATCATTGATAAAACCATGTTAAAAATATCTTTAATCACTAAAAAGACAAGAAAACAACAATAATTAACCATAAGGTAGAATGGATGTATTTAGCGGTAAATGACAAAATAATGGCTATAAAATGTATCAAGAGTGCGAGAATATGGCTTATGAATGAAGGTTTTACATGGTAGAAAATATGACATATTTGGAGCTCAACATTCCCCCACACTCATTGGTTTGCATGTCTTCATGCAAATAAAATACTTATATACTCTATTTAATCATTGATTTCCGTGACTTTGTTTCTTTGTGCAGGTGTTGGTTCTTATGGATCAATGCTCTTTTTCATTTGATATTGTCACATATTTTTAACTTAATTTATTTTACAATAGAGAAATGAAAATTGAGGACAAGTGAGAGATGGGATGGTGGATGATATGATAATATGAATACGGACTTAGGTGTTTGTATACTATGTGTTTTTCTTTAAGACCAATGTTTATTTGTGGTTTTTTTTTTTTTAGGCAACAATGACTTCATCCTTTTTATGTGAATGCTTTATGATATATATAAGGAGAAGACACTATAGATGTGTTGTATTTATGAACCACAATATTTTGTTTTTCATTCTTATGGCCTTATCAGAGTATTATGCATTTTATTATGAATTGTGGATGGAGAGTGAATGATAATGGTTTACGAAAGATAAAGTGTATGGAGTGGTTAATCATCAAGTTACCTCAAACTTTTTAATGAATCAAAGATTCTTAAACTAGTTTTACCTCAAGTTTACCTTCACTTTGATGTGCACTGCAGGCTGATGGAGTGGAGGATAAACCAGAGTACATGCTTGCTGAAACTGAAGATTAATTCGAGCAAGACTGAGAGATGCTAAGGATCTAGGAGAGAGTTGATGAATGTTGATCTGCTGAGATTCCTTCTGTCTCTCTCTCTCCCCCACACCTGTTGGTTTGCATGTCCTCATGCAAACTCTTATTAGAACACAAAAATTGATGCAAGTTGAAAGAGGACTATGTGGAATTGATTCATGTTGAATGAAGAATGGAAATGAAGTATGCCCAAGCTAAGAGCTGCTGAAAATATCCTGCAAAAAGTACCCTCGAAAAAGATTTAAATTTCTGTGTTGTTGGTACAAGAACCTACTAGTTTCTGTACTAGCAGTGCCGGAATAGAAAATTCTAAAAGAACTAAACCAATACTTTTATTATGAGAGAAGAAATAAACATTGATGTTATGCTAAAGAAACAACCAAAACTTAAACTTTATCCATGCTTGTAAATTTGGAAATGAAATTGATTTTAAAACATTACAAGAATAAAGGAAATTCCTAAATTACTTATTACATACGATTTCATCAATCATTAATAGTTTTATGCTCAAGAAACCATGTCAATTATGATGGGGGATTTTTCCTCTCATCCTTAAATAGGAAAACATGAGGAGATAAGTGACATTTAATAAATAAGAAACCTATAGGAAACCGATCATCCCTGTTTAAAATTTCTTGTCATTCAAGTAATATTGATAAAGTTCGCATTTGATTTTATTAGACTCCTACACTTATGGGTCCCACTCCGAGGACAATGACATCCTAGATATGAATGATAGTTTCTTAAGATAATCTTACAGACATTCTCAAATGGCAATTCGATGAGGTTCATTAGCCTTTTGTTCAACCATGCATGCTTCTTCTTAAGGATTTACACAAGTATATTGTTCATACATACAAATACAGATTAGGCATAGTAAAATATATCAAAGTCAGAAACCATTTCCATCAAGCATGTTTAGTACCTCGATGGGGTAACTTTGACACATAAAAAAATATGTCCTCCCCCGGCAGAATGCCCCATTTCCCACAATCATTTCCAGTACACTTATGGGTTTTCCTAGTCATACCACATGTCGGTACCCGCTGCCAACAGACATGTTCAGTATCCCGACGAGTTAGCCTCTTACACCCATTTTCCATCAAAGGCTCTTGTCCCAAAATTCACCCTTAAGAAAAAAATTCATAGGTTGATTTTGCATGGGTGAATGGAGGAGCCGCTATGAAAACCTTTTTACGGGATGGGATGGTATTAGGTTGGAAGATATTCTACAAATTTCCCATAAAATATTGTTCATATGAAAAATAGACTTGTGTATTTAGATTAGTCCAAAGACATATCATGGTTAAATTTACTTAATGGCCTAAAGGTGCCTCTAGTCCATAAATTCATCTTCTTCATATAAGAGTGTGTCCCCTCACAAGTAGAAGTTTCATTCACTCTCCTGCTACTATTTGATAAGAATGTTTGAATAACAAGTTCTGATATGAAACTAGGATGTACAAGTTACCTCTGGGTATCACTATGCAGACCTTAAATATTTTGTAAATCCCCATAATATTTTAAAGATTAGGCTTATGAGAAATTGTTATTATTAATAGTAAAAAATCTATATATAATAAGAAGAAAATATCCTAAGTTGTTTTGGTTTATGATGTTAGGTCATCAATATTATCTTCATCTCAGTTCATTTATTTGGAAAGAAACATGAAAATATGTTGCATTTATTTAGAACCAAGTTAACTAACATGCAACTTTTACTCTATCCTATCTAATAACAAGAAATCATATTTCACATGTAAGAATATTTCCAATGTAACCATGTGCGTAATAGGTGTAAAAATACATTCATACTCAAGTTTGAAAGATAAGCTTTAACGTATACCAGAGTATGAAGAACCAACTACTTTTATGATGATGTGAAGAGTTGTTGAAGAAGAGAGTGGTGCTGCAATATGATAGTCGTCTGGAACCATAGCTCAATGGAATCTTGATGTTCTTGGTTCACTTCCCCATTTAGAACACTCACATGTCTCCCTCTATCATGCCATGCATATCATCTTCTTTCAAATAACTGGTCTCTTCAGTGCATGGAGGATCTTCAGAAAGGCATATAAAAAATTCCTCGATCTCGGGTTCTAAAGGTGGCTCTCCATCGAATGTGGTCCATGATTCTTTAGTCTCTCCTATAGGTTGGAAAGGTTGATTACAAAAGGCTTCTATATATTCTTGTGGATGTAGCTCATGGAACTCTTGTTCTTCTATCACTTCCAAAGAGGTAGATATTTTCTTGACTACTATCAAGATTACTCTTCCTGAGAGGCAGAGATTCCAGCTACTGCTAGGATTTGAGAAATTTCTTCCAAACTCTTTATCATCTTTGAATTCTCGTTGTTGGTTGATGGGTCATGTTTCACACATGGATTAGTGTAGAGGGGGCGGGGGTGGGGTGTTCTTACAATGCCCAAAAACTTTTAAAAAATCCTAAATAATTAAAGAGAAGCAAACTAAAAGAAAATGTAAGAAAACCAATTATATACTTGAAGTGCCACCATGCTACTAGGACCTTGTTGTCACCAAGTTATCTGTTCACACAATTTAACTTCTATTCTCATATATATAAAAATAAAATAAAATAGCTAATGCTAATAAAACACAAATTCTAACTACTGAAAGGAAGAGGAAAACCTAACTTTGGAGCGACCCAAATGAAGTGGATGCACAGGTTCTTACCTCTCATCTTACCGTCTTATCTCCACCCTTAAGTCATCCTTAAAATCACACCACACTTGCATAAAAAAAACACTCTCGCGTGAAAATAAACACACTTACATGAAAGGAATAGTCAAGGCTTTGGAAAAACTCACTATAGTGGCCGCACATGATCTTTTCCTCTCGTCTTACTATTTCTCCTCCCCCAAGCTGTGTAATTTAAAAGAAACCTACCTATGATCTAATCCCTTTAGCACCTCCCCGACAACGACGCCAAAAATGTGGGGATAAATATATGCATTATTAATTCCCAACATTAAATTATCAATCAAAGAGTTGTAGACTTAGAGGTGCAAGAACATGAAATGCACGATCAGAGGCTAACTATCCTAAGGCCGACGATAATCTGAACAAACTGAGCAATTTAAAGTAAAACAAACTGCAAGAAATTAACACTAAGGATTCATCACTGGGACATAGGAATAAATTAGTGCTATAAAGGCTTAGACCACAGTATTTCATGCACTCAGGTGATGTTCGTGTGATTAATCATGAGTAGCCGACTTAAGTTTCCCGTCCTTCAATGGATTCCAATAGTGGTTAGCTAAGCTATGGGAAACCCAAATTAAACTAACTAAAGGGAAAAACAATCAAACGAATAGAAAACAAAACCTACTTCAAAATATACAATGAGATGCCCCTCAAAGATACACCCAAGAATGTTAGTATGGAATTAGTTTTGTTTATGTACAAAAATGAATGTGCGGGTATGTGATTAATTTTGTTTTAGGTACGGGAATGTGTTGGTACAATATTTATGTACAAGAATGAGATTGCTTCTCGTGGATAATCCTATTAACGCTGCATTCAAACCTATCTAACAATAACACTTAGCAATATTTAACAAAACTTTAATGAATAAAACAATACATAATTACAACATAACAAACATAATTTGAAACAAATAATAATCATGTAAACAATATTATAATAACCAACTTAACAACGTTTACCAAAACCTTGATAAATAAGACAACACTTAATTATAATTTAACATAATGTACAACAAACTAAACAAAATATGTTAACAAAAACATTACAACAAACAAACTACTAAACAAACGATTAGCAAAACATTATAATCATATAACAAAGCGTTATGAGTATACAACGAACAAAATAAACAAAAGACAATACATAAAAAAAATAATACAAGCTGCAATCAACACAATAATGAACGTAAAACATAGCCATTTGAGAACGAATTAAAATTAAACAATATAACACCATATATAAGAGACCAATAACATGAAGCAACAAATAAAACCTAAAAATATACAACGTACAACTCTGCAACATCAAAGTAATACGAGGTATGGGAACAAAGATATTGTTGGGCGTGAGGAGGGAAAATCGATTGGATAGATGTGCAAACTGGGCGCAGGGAGTGAGACAAACCATAGGTTGGAAGTATCGGAAATTTGCGTGAAAGAGGAGTAGTAGAGTGTCAATTAGAGAGTTGCGCATAATGAGGAATGGAAGCGATCTAAAATTAGTGTATGAAAGTGTTGATTAAGGTTGGTTGTCATTGATGTCAACCCTTGAAGAAAACCCCATAGCACAAAGGTTTGGGTAATGGAACCAATATTGTTTGATGTAAATATGAATCATTATTGTTTTGTCATGGTTGATAAGAAGTAAATATGGATGAATTCCAAAGTGGTCCCCTTATGGTGAAATCCCTCACGAGAAGACGCTTTGTGGAGTAAGATAACCCATGCTTAATTGTGGAATAATGAGATGAAGAAAAGTGAATTTGTTAGAGAAAATATCCTAGATGGATAGTGCTTGTCATGTCATTTCCGGTGGTATGTGGAACATCACATAATTCCTCATGGTTAGAGAGTTATGGCCATGAGAAGTTGGAGACCCCGGGTTTGGGTAATGGACCCAAGTTTGTTTGATGGGTAACGGTATGAGTTATGATATATTTTTAGATAATAATATTCTATATGGATAATACATGTCATGCCATTTCTGGTGGTATGTAGAACGTCACATAACTCCTCACGGTTTGAGAGTTATGGCCTTATGAAGTTGGAGGACCCTCATATGTCATCTAGAAGCCCCAAAAGGTCAA
>ML810347.1:68598-91479 GCA_009831015.1 Picea engelmannii
TCAAATCTTAACAAATTTCTTGAACATATCAATCCCATATTTTCATAAATAAAATGGATGGATGTTGCTTTCTTTCTTGGATCCATTGTACAAATAAAGAGATGTTGTGTCCAACCAAAGATTCCCATGCCATTTGCTCACAAATTTTTCCAATCTTGAAGCCATACAAGGAGAAACATCCCATGCACAAGAGAGAAATTGAGGGTTGGAGCAAAATGAATAATATTAAATTCATCATATTCAAAAATCCCCATGGTAGATTTAATATTGGATCCATGGAGATACTTTGCACAAAACATCATTAGTTAAACGTATTCAAAGCATTCTAGATAATTCATTAAAGACTTGGGAAATTAATTTAATTATTATATTTTCTCATTAAGCTTAAAAAGTGGTGGATTAATATATTTTATGGATTTAAATTTAGGTGAATGAATGGATATTCATTTTAATAATAAAACAAATAATTATTTTTAAGTCTTAATAAAGATGTTTTATAAACTTGGCCTCGGGAATACACACAGGATGATAAATGATATAAATTGGCGTGAGTAATTAATGGAATGATTATGGATGGGTGTAGGATTTAACTATGGGCATGGAAAGCATTAATCATAAGAAATGAGGGTAAGCTTTAAGAGTAATTATACTTAGTGATTTCCTTTATCTTTAATAAATTAATAAGATGCCAAAAACACGTTTTTACCTCAGTTTTGTTAGCCATTGGATACTTACAATTGTGGCCTTTTCTTGAGCTTGTATATAGAAAATGGAGCTTGACGGGGACTACTGCAAATACTTGAAGAAGGAATTTGATCTGTAGAAAATGTTGAGTGTGTTGGTACATAGATGTTGAGTGTGTTGGTGCCGTAGTGCAAGAATCTTGTTTAAGCCTGGTGCAAGAACATGTTTCTTGGACATAGAAACATACGATTAAACCATCATCAATAAAACCATGTTAAAAACATATTTAATCATTAAAAAGACAAGAAAACAACAATAATTAACCATAAGGTAGAATTGATGTATTTAGCGGTAAATGACGAAATAATGGTTGTAAAAGGTATCAAGAGTGTGGGAATATGGCTTATGAATGAAGGTTTTACATGGTAGAAAATATGGCATATTTGGAGCTCAAAAATCGTCAAGAAGAAGTCAGAGAAAGGAAAATACTACTGGTTTTCCATGGATGGGAGAAAGATTCCATTACTAGTTGATGGGTCTCTTCTCCGAACCTACATCAAAGGAACTTGACCTCTTCACGGCCCAAGCCTAAGGTAAGTAGGTAGGTCATTTTCTTTCCCTTGCACTTGCATTTGCTTGTTCATAATAGTTTAGTTGCATTTGCTTATATTTGCATGTCATATCTCATTTTTCATTTATTCATGTTATCACACAAGTTATAGGTTGGGAAAAGACCGACCCAACCACCAAATGGAGACAACTTAGAGATAACCTACCCATTTTCACCTTAGGCAGGTATTCCCGTCACTTTTGAGATGATATAATCACCTCAAGGGGAGAATCCCGATGACCCTGGGGGAAATGAGATGGAAAGTGAAGAGATGAAGGAAATTCCCCCTATAGGCCAAGATGGAAGATGCATAAGGGCTTAAGAAATAGTCTTGGTGATAGCCAAAGGTTACCAAGAGATAAGAACACCTGCAAAGAGTGATTGTACCTGCCCGAGACACAAGAACAAGCCAAATATATATATATATATATATATATATATATATATATAGTGTTAGGTGGAAAATCAAGTTAATCTTGATGTCCCAAATTGCAGCAGTAAACAAAGATATTGACATAAAGAAACTAAGTGTTAAAGTCGCTAAACAATTTCTAAAAGTCCAAAAAATGATGTAAGAGATAAGCTAGATAAAAAATAGTAATACTTAAGGATGGAAGCACACGACTTTAGCAATGAAACAAGGCTGTAATAAAAGGTGTTTGAAGAGATATTTTGCAGCCTTATGGCTGTAGCAAACAAGTTGTTACAACAATAAATCCAACCACCAAAAATCACAAAGAGTCCACCCAAAAGTTGCACTAGGCCTAGTAGATTATCTTGGCAAACTTTTAGCAAATTATGAAGGTTGAAAAAGAAAGTTATAAATGAAAATGAGTTAGGATTTATGCATCCCTAATGGCTGTAGATAAAAGTTTATAATAGAAACAAGAAGTACTTAACCAAATTAGATGCCCTAGTGGCTTTGACAAGCCTAGAACGTCAAGAAGAGATTGCAATTTAAACAATTCAATTATCTCATGTTTTCACGTATCCCAATGCAACAATTTTATTTCTCCAATTAAAATTGAAAGTGATTAGTGCTTTAAATATTGGGTTATGGAGTCAAAGAATGAGTTAGGGAGTGTAAACCCTCTTACTCCCCAAGGCAAGTAAATATAACTAGGAAGACGCTAGGAGGGTGTAAGCCCTTTTATAGTTAAAATTTTGGTAATGCTCGTTTAACCATAGACAATGTCACCCAACCATAGACACTTACACATGCTACCCCCGAGCATAATAACCTTTTCTTGGATAGATTCCATACATGAAGCAAGTCTTATAGAACCAACAGATAAACCCTAACCATAAATACCAATACTATTGCGGCAACAACACAATATCAAGAGAGCATACCTCTACCAATATAAGTGTACCTTTACCAAGATAAGTGCACAAGAGAGCTACTAGAAATACTGATATTACACCATGATAACTGCTGCACTACCCTCTCCAGACTTGCACCTCCTTCTACTGCAATTGCTACTCCTTAAACTTGTGCAATTGCTGAGTGAGTGAACATGTATTCAAATGAGGAGTGCCTTTCCTCTATTTATACTAGTATGCCAAGGTGTATTTTCATGTGGGGCCGACCTCACTTTCTGGAGCCTTCTATTTAATTTAGTATTAATCTTCTTGGGCCGACTTCTCTTCTAGGGAATTCCACATTTTTTAATGGTTCTCTTGCTTCCAGAATATTCTACTCTAAGTACAAAGGTTATACTTGAGCTTAATACCTCCCGAAGCTGCCAAAACATCAACACTCCCTCTTATCTAGGGAGGTATTAACTATGATGTTCTTCATGTAATGGTCTCAATCACATCCATCCATCTCACATGGCATGGGAAAGACTCACATGGTCTTGCAGACTATTCTATAGGTAACATCACCACAACCACACAAGCTATCTCATGATCAAACACATCATGTCACAATATCACCATCATAGCCAAGCAGGCTCTGTCATAGTCACACACATACTATCTAATGAATCAATACATCACAGTCACCATCATAGCCATATACTATCTCTGTCATAGTCACACATAGACTATGTGATGGTCATGTCACAATCATACATCTGGGGCCTCATCAACACATGTAGAATATCTCTAGTGGGCACAGCCTTGTCGTCCTCTCGGACCTTATGGGTCTTGATGTCCTTTCGGACCTTATGTCATTACATGACTTCATTTATCTCACTCAAAGTTAGGAAACTATCCAGTTCACACATAACTACGCTACTACCCAATCCACATAGAGTCTAGGAAATTTATTTGTTTGAGCCAGTTCACACACAGGACTGGGCTTCTACCCAATCCTTACGGATTCTAGGAAACTATTCAGTTTGAGCCAATCCACACACAGAACTGCACTACTACCCAATCCATATGGAGTCTGGAAAACTGATGTTCCTGCAAATGATACCCGTTGTTTCCACACTCTGTAAGCTACTCCCCTATAGAATTACATATGTGACTCATCACTCCCTCTTACGAGGGAAGTCCTTCTGGACCACTACAAGATTTTCCCTGAAGTACTCAAACTTTACCTTCGATAGAGGCTTGGTCAACACATCTGCTATCTTCTCGGATGTGCCAATACAATGGAGCTTCACAACTCCCTTTTGCACCAGATCTCAGATATAATGGTACTTGATCTGGACGTGCTTGGACTTGTCATGAAACATAGGGTTCTTAGACAACTTTAAACAACTTTGGTTGTCACAAAAAATAAAATTCACCTCCAACTCGAGATCAAACAGTCATGCAAGCAACTTCTGAAGCCACACAACTTCGCTAATAGCTGAACATGCTGCTATATATTCTACCTCGGTCGTACTGAGTGCCACACTAGTTTGCTTCCTACTGAGCCACAAAATCATAGCTGACCCCAAATTGAAGCCACATCCTGATGTGCTCTTCCGATCTGTGACACTATCGGCCCAATCTGAATCAATATAACCTTGCAGTCTTATCTTATGATCTGAAACATATCGGAGTCCAAATTCTATTGTACCCTTCAGGTACCTTAATACGTGCTTTGTTGCAATCAAGTGAACACATCATGGTTCAACCATATACAAACTCAAAGTGTTCATTGCAAAGAATATATTTGGCCTAGTATTCGTCAAATACATCAACGAACCAATCATCTAACTGTACATGGTGACATCCACTGTCTCTGAAGAAGTATCACTCAATAACTCCAGGTTCGTCATCATTGGTGTGGGCATGGATTTACAATCCATCATCTCAAATCTCTTAAGGATTTCTACCACATATTTTCCTTGGCTAAGTAAGATCTCATCTAATTTCTACCACACCTCTATACCTAAGAAATAATGCATCATACCCAGGTATTTCATCTCAAACTTCGTAGAAAGATTCCTCTTACTCTCAATGATGAGCTTCTCATCTCTTGTTAGAAATAGGTCATCCACATATAACGGTAATATCACTAGTCCATCATCCACAAGCTTGTAGTAAAGGTTGGGATATGATTTACTCTTGGTAATTCCCAATCTCATCAGAAAGCTCTCAATTCTACCGTACCATTCTCAGGGTGCTTGTTTCAATCCATACAAGGTTTTCTTTAATCTGCACACATGTGTATGCCTGTCATGTGTCTCGAATCCTTGTGGCTACTCCACGTACACTTCCTCTTCCACTACACCATTCAAAAAATATGTCTTCACATCCATATGATGTATCTTCCTTTTCATTACTGCAACTATCTCAAGTGTAGTTCTAATCAAAGTGTAACTTGCCATAGGAGAAAATGTCTCCTCATAATCTATTCCTTCTTTCTGGGGGAATCCACAAGCCACGAATCTTGCCTTTTACTTCTCGATACTACCATCTGCTGAATGTTTTGTCTTGTTGATCCATTTGGAACTCACAACTAATTTCTCTTTTGGTATCAAAACCACATCCCAAACATCATTCTTAATGATGGACTGGTATTCCTCAATCATGGCATCCTTCCATACTTTCTTCTCTGCAACCTCTTCATAACAGGTAGGCTCAACATCAATGATATCACATAACTGGAATATGGTTGAGGTTTCTTTATTTCTCTGAAAGATCCATCTGGACACCATACTTCTCGACATCCTAAATAATCTCACAAGCCCAAGATGGTATTCTTTTCTTTGTACTCATTTCTGCAGGTCTTTGTGGTTCTGCCATGTCATCGTCCTCTGGCCCATGCTCTTATGCCACAACATCATTACCTTCATCTATATCTACAACTCTAGCATCTTCAATCTCCTCATCATGGATCTCATTTGTATGATGTTTCCTCGATCTACTGAAGGTTACATCCTCATCGAAGGTAATATCTCTAGTAATATCGATCTGTCTGTAACCAGGGATGTAGACTCTATATGCCTTCGATGTCTCACTATATCCAAAAAATATACCCTTCTTTCCTGAAGGATCCAACTTTCATCTCTTATCTTTGGGAGCAAGCACATACACTGGATAGCCAAATATCCTCAGGTGGATGACCTTTAGCTTTTCTCCTAAAAACATTTCTTCTAGTGTCTTGTTCCCAATTACAAGATGAAGACTTTTATTCTACTCATATAAAACGGTCTGGGATGATTCTGCCCATAGATGCATAGGTAAGTCTTGATCATGAATCATAGCCTTTACTGTTTCCATTTTCGTTCGATTTTTTCTTTCTGCTACCCCATTCTGCTGAGGATTGTAGGGAGTAGTGAGCTCCCTCTTAATCCCAACTTCTTTGTAGAATGATTTGAAGTCATTTGATGTGAACTCTCCTCCATTATCCACTAAGTGAAGTGGTTTTCATTGGTCCACACACGTTTAAATGCACGATGTCCAAAATTTTGATGATTGCAACTATGTCAGACATTCTCCAGCTTACAAACCTGTGAGATGTGGATCATTGCAACAATGTGAGTCTTTCTCCAGCTTACAAACCTGAGAGAAATCCCCTAAGAAGTTTATGTGGTTCCTACCTGAGACAGAGATGGAACGTAGAGATGACCTCCTCCATTCAGAGAGTTGAGAAGACCTCCAGATGATTATCTAGTGGGAAAGGTGATCCATTGAGTTAGAGGTGCCTATGGCTGAGCACAAGGTGAACATGTGAAACCCCAAAGTGTTGTGTGCATCGTCATGAGAACATAAATGAAGATTATGTGTTAGCCTCCTCTGAGCAGTAGATTTGACGAGAAACTCCATATGATTCTCTTGTGTGAGGCAGTGGGAAAGAAGATCTGTAGAGTGGACATGCCTATGGACAACCACAGGTGAACGTGTGAAGATCTGGTTCTTTTGTGTAATGCAGTGAGCTAGAGATATGGAAATCCCTATGGATGTGCCCCTAGTGGATGAGCACTAGTGGGTGTATCAGAGCCTTTGCTATATTATACAAGAGTCAGACCTGCCTGTAACCCTAATTGCAATGTAAAGGGTACAGGTCAGCCCCGTCTTAATGTGACTGTTAATTAATGTAAAATATAATTAATCTGGTTAATATTAATTATATTATAAGCTAGTGAGGTCGACTTCGTACGCCCTTCCTTTCAGTGGTGATTCAGCCATTAATAATTGGAGACTGGGGCCACTTTTGGCATAGAAGAGTATGAACTCCTCCAGTGCATCTCCAGAAGCTCTCAAAGTGAAATTATGAGAAATTTCGATTTTTGGCCATAGGGTTTCTAAGATGCCGAAATTTCCTGCAGAATATCAATTCTAGATTTCTGAAGAAACGTTTCTCCCGAATCATCAAGAATCTCTGTGACACTATCAAGTTGATTGTTGGAAGTCATAATTCCAACATAATCCAAGGTTACTAATTCAACCTAATCATTAGGTTTTCAAAATCCAGTTGGCAAGAGTTTGTAGAAACAAATCAAATGAAGAATAGAGCCTTAATAGAAGATAGGCTTGATGGAGCAAGCAACTTCAGCTCCTGGAAATCAAGGCTTCAAGTCACTCTTGAAGAATATTACCTCTTGGATGTGGTAACTAAAACCCTACCAGCCACAACTACAGTTATAGAGAAGAAGATAAGAAAGGAAGAAGATATCAACGCAAGAAAATTAATCACCTACTCAGTAAGAGATCACCTCTTGCCTCGTATTTCCAACCTAAAGACAACCTATGATATGTAAGAAGATTTAAAAGGATTGTTTGAAAGTGACAACACCCTCAAAGCTCTTACCTTAAAGAGCCAACTTCAAATTACCAAGATGACGAAGGGTGACACAATTGACATCTTCTTTATGAAGTTATCAGAGATTAAAGAACAACTAGAGACCATCGGGGAAATCATGTCTGATAGAGAACTTGTCTTAACCACTCTCCATAATCTTCCAAAATCGTGGGAGCCTTTCCTTCAGAGTATCAGTGGAAGAGAATCTATACCAACCTTTGATTGTCTATGGACAGATTGTACTCAAGAAGAACTTAGACTTAGAAATAGAGGAGTGGAAGATTCCTCAGAAGAAAATCATGCTCTTGCACTTCATACAAAGAAGGGAGGAAAATTCAAAATAAATTTCAGGAAGACATTTAAAGGTGAAAAGTCTTCATCAAATCTAGGTTATCAAAGAAGAGATGTTTCATAAATTCAGTGCTTCAGATGTGACAATTATGCACACTATGTAAGAAACTGTCCAACTAGGAAGAAGGGAAGACAATATGCTTCCACCGCTGACATTGATCCACACCCACCTCAAAAGAATGAAGAAAAGAGAGAGGAGAAGTACTTCCTCTAAAACTAAAGCATGACTACAAATGAGGTAAACCAATTGATTTCAAATTTTATAGTTGATTGCATTTTTGAATAAATCCCTAGTATGGGAACCCTCAAAGACTTGGACAATTATCCCTGGTATGGGAGTCCAAACCATATTTGATTGACTATTGTGTGAGACAATCATAGATGTTTTCCTTAAAATAAGAGATACCCATTCAAAAAAACCCAAAGAATATTAGATGGAGATTGAGAGTGAGACAATACCTTCTCCCACTTCAACAGTTAAGAGGGAGATATACATTATTCCAGTTGATCCAGTTTCTTCAGTTGATATGTTTAGAGATATTGCAGTAGGGCATAAAATTCCTACCTAGACTCACTCTGCAAGAGGCAGAGAAACATACAAGCCTCTCAAGTCACATCCTGAGAAAGTAAAAGAGATCTTCAAAGATATCCTTCAGTTATGAGACACCTTATTTGATGTTGAGCCTCCTTGTCTTAGAGAAGCCACAGGAGAACAAGTATGGAAATATGCCATAACAAGAAGAATACTAGAATATCTTAAGGAATGATGCATAAGATATTATTCATGAACCATAAGGGAAGTCTGTAGTAACTTCCATGTTGATCTATAAGATCAAACATGCACCTGATGGAAGTGTTTAGAAATACAAAACAAGATCTATAGCCAAAGGTTTCTCACAAAAAGAGGGAGTTTTCTATGATGAGATACTTGATCCAGTAAACCTGATACACTTCCGTCTGTACTACCATCCATGAGTTGGAAACTATATCAGACAGATAAATTCTTAATGAGTTTGGATTTCAGCAAGAGTGTTGCTGATCCAAATCCATATCATTATAGTGTTGGTGACGAGAGCCTGATTTTGATGACTCATTCAGAAAGCCTTGTTGTTGGATATAAGTAATCCTTGACTTTTGAATTCGAGATGAATAATATGAGTATGATGCACTACTTATTGAGACAAGAAGTATGACAGAGGACCAATGACATTTTCCTGAATCAAGGAAAATATATAGTAAAGATACTAAAGATGTTCAAGTATGACAGAATACAAAATCCACCGTGATAAATTTAAAAAGGAGAAGATTGACGATGTTTGAAATATTGTCATTGATGTCAACAGTCGAAGTGATGATCTGTAATAATGAATAAACACAGATGAGATTGTCAGTGATGTCAACAGTCAATGTGAGGATCTGTTGTTAAATGACAAATTAGATTGTCATTGATGTCAATAATATATCAGTCAACAGAAGATGTCAAATCTTATGTAGAGAAGGGAAAGCGAATTGCATAGTATGCATAGATCAATAGTGCAAAGTATGCAGAGATTGATAGCACAATATCAAGAAGAAGAATGAACAGGAGAAGCGAATAATCAGAAGACCAAATCTCAGAAGTACAGAAGTATTTCATGTCTATTGTTGATCAAGATAGGATCAACAAGCCAATGATAAAAGCTCAGGAGGGTTAGCGAATGAGGATCAAATATCAGTAGGAAGAAGTGCATTACAGATGTATTGTCGGGTTCCTTGGAAATATTAAGAAGTCGACCATTACACAGGAAATTGTGAGAAGTCTCAGTAGCCATCGGATTAAACCCTATTCCCGTCAGCCGTCAAATCATCTCAATGTGAAAGGATAGGATAAGCGAGGTAAAGAGGGTATGAAGTTTGAATATCCTAATACCCGTCGACCATCGTATCAAACCCAAATACCCGTTAGCCGTCGGATCTAGTGGAGCTGCAAGGAGGATAAGCCCAGGAGTCAGTTAACACTCCAAAGCAACGAAAATATCTGAACCATTGAATCGTGTTCGAGTGGATGGACAGGATAAGCTACAAGAGCTACATTGTAGAATAGATCTCGACCGTCATATCATTTGAAAAGATCATAGTCATTGATCGTTTCGAAAAGATCACAACCATTGATCGTTCCAAAAGGATCATAGTTGTTGATCGTTTTGAAAGCATCGAGAACGTTCAATATCAAGGATGGCACATGGCGAAGGTTCATTGTTTCACTGACTCAAAGAATGGAAAAGTCAAACCTAAGTTTTGTGGGAACTCATGATATGCAAGGTTTCGAAGAGATCCTAGCCGTCGATTGAAAGGAGAACAAGTGGCATTGGATCAACAAATTCGGGGATTCGTGATTGAGAGAAACAACGACGAGAGTTGTTCGAAATCCTGAAATGCGGAATTGCAAAGCACTTTGTGGATAAGCGCCTGGTCACCACCGAAGGTGACGAGAAGGGAATGAGCTAGTGCGGCTAAGCCCTATTTCGGTGATCGTGACATGGAGTGTGGAGACCTTTCATCACAAGAATGCCGAAATGAAAAATCGCGATAAGAATAAGGACCATCAATTTGGAGGACATAATGAAGACCGTTGATTTGAGAAGGACAGGTGGCATAACACATCAGCAGACTACATCAGAAAGGACACATGGCACAATCAGGTAATGACAAGTGTCAAGCTGATTCAACATTTCAGGCGCATGTAAGTCACAAATCAGAGTGACACGTGGCATCTACTCGGCACGTGCCAAGTCATCTTGTGACATCAACAGGTTTACGTCACGTCGAGAGTTTCTATTTCAGAGTTTTGCATCACAAGAAAATACTCTAATATCACGAAGTCCCGAACGCTGAAACTCCAAAAGGGACATGCGTCAGGTGATCTACAACATCCAGAGTTTTGGAGAGTTAGAGGTCATGAAGACTCGAAGGCAAAAATACTGAAATCACAGAAGCCATCCATCTCAACGACTGATTAAGACACATCCGTCCGATTAAGGAAATAAGGGATCATTTTAAAGCTTAAGGTGGACCGTTGTTTGGTTTCCATGAAAGAGATGTGAACCATTGGATCTGACTGGCGATTTCGTGATCATGAGTTTTGGGAGGTTGAAGGTAACGAAGTCTCGAAGGACAAAAAGATGAAACCCTATGAGACAACCATCTCAGTGGGTAATATGAGTCATCCAAATTGACCAATGATATCGTGACCAGGATTTTTGTAATACAGTGGAGTCACAAAGACTTGAAATGACAAAGTACCAAAACCCCATCAGATGTCCATCGCATCGGGAGAATGAATTGTGTCCATTCAATAAATAAGCACTCGTCTCGCCTAAACGTGAGGTCACCACCATTGGTCATATGGTAAAGAGGTTTGGAATTGCATATTGTAATGCGCTGCCGAAGCTGGTAAGCCTGTGGTTCTATGTCGTTGGTCATATACTATAAGCGTTTAAATATACATCGCTATAGTGTCTCTGTGGTTCACATTAGAAGATCGAAAACAGAAGCAGAGTCCAAGATAAAGAACTATTTGTTCTAAGGTGCTTGTCAATGTCTTATTGAAGATCAAGAACAGAAGAAGACAGAGAAGCAGTTATGCAATTCAGTACTTGATACAGAAGGCCATACAAGCAAAGGTTGCAGCAGACAAGTAGAAAGTACAACAATGGCTGCATGAGTCAAATTCAACGAAGAGCATAAGAGATTGAATTGCATTATAAAATAAGGGTGGTTGGGTGGTGCAAGGGTAGGTTGGAGCCTGGAGGGGAGTTGGTGCTTCCTTGTCAGTTGTAGCTGACTAAATAGGGGGTCGAAGCCTCCTACCAGTTGGTGCTGGTGAACAGAGGGAGTTAGTGCTTCCTTGTCAGTTGTGGCTGACTAAACAGGGGGTCGAAGCCTCCTACCAGTTGGTGCTGGTGAATGAGGGTGTGGGTGCATCCTTCCAGTTGTAGCCAGTAAATGGGGTGTGGCAACATCCTTTCATTTGTAGCTGAAGAAACTTGGGGAATGTCTTTCCATCAAGTTGTAGCTTGAAAACAGTTTTGTAAAAGAAATTTTTATTAATGAGAAAAGAGTTGGTGGTTTTCCTTGTTGGGTTCCATGATAAAATCTTCTGTTCATAAGGGTTTGTTGTTCATCATATATTGATTAATTGAATAATTAATATGTGTGCTTAATATGGATGAAAATAGAAAGAAAAAGTAGTCAATACTGATTCACCCCCCCTCTCAGTATTGCTGGATATTCCATCAGATGATGATTAAGACGATACTGATCCACATTGGATCATTGATGTATCTGGTTAACACCAGACTTGATTCATGTCATGAAGTGAATGTTCTTAGTCATTTCATGAGTCAACCAAGACAAATTCACTAGACAACAACAAAACATGAGGCACTGTTGGATATGGTTTGAGATATGCCTCCATAATGAACTTGAGTTTGTAGTATATGATGATTCGAATTGAGAAGAAAGTACAATGGAACAAAAGAGTACATCCGATTGATGTTCTACCATGAATTTTTACATGGTTTCCTAATGTAGAAGGAAACAAAAATCTCTGTGGCCCTGAATACCATAAAAGCAGAGTATGTACCATTGAGTGTGAAAAACAATATGGCTTCACAAGACTTTGATAGACTTACGTGATCATGAGATGGATCCTATAATGATGACCAAGAGCTTCTTGAGAACCCAGTGTTTTCTGATGGATCAAAACATAATGAGATGAAATATTATTATGTCAGAGATATGATGTAGAGAAACATTGTACACATGAGCAGATTGCAGGCATCTTCACCAAACTAATTTGGTGAAGAATGCCTTCCTAGTTGAGAGGGGGTATTGATGACTCCAACCAAGACAAAATTCAAAGTAAATCTGTGTTATACTTGGCATGATGAAGAATGCCTCCCTAGATGAGAGGGAGTGTTGATGATTGCAGCTATGTGAGACATTCTCCAACTTACAAACCTGTGAGATGTGGATCATTACAACAATGTGAGTCTTTCTCCAGCTTACAAACCTGAGAGAAATCCCCTAAGAAGGGTATGTGGTTTCTACCTGAGACAGAGTTGGAACGTAGAGATGACCTCCTCCATTCAGAGAGTTGAGAAGAACTCCATATGATTATCCAGTGGGAAAAGAGACATGTTGAGTTAGATGTGCCTGTGGTTGAGCACAAGGTGAACGTGTGAAACCCCAGAGTGTTGGGTGCATCATCATGAGAAAAACAATGAAGATGATTTGTTAGCCTCCTCTGAGAAACAAAGTTGACGAGAAACTCTAGATGATTCTCCTGTGTGAAGCAGTGGGAAAGAAGACCTGTAGAGTGGATGTGCCTATGGACGAGCACAAGTGAACGTGTGAAGATCTGGTTCTTTTGTGTAATGCAATGAGCCAAAGACATGGACATCCTTATGGATGTTCCCCCAGTGGATGAGCACTAGTGGGTGTATCAGATCCTTTTCTATATTGTACAAGATTTAGACCTGCCTATAAACCCTAATTGTAATATAAAGGGTACAGGTCAACCCCATCTTAATGTGACTGTTAATTAATGTAAAAGATAATTAATATGGTTAATATTAATTATATTATAATCTAGGGAGGTCAGCCCTGTTGTGCCAATATACACTTTTGTTGACAGGTTCAGGTTAGTATAAGTAAAGGTAAATTCCCCATTGAGGACATATATCTTTCATGTGAGTTTGGAAATTTCAGCAAGTACACCTTCTTGGGAAAAGTGGACACCTCTCTTGGGTTCTAGTCTTCTAGGGTTTGAGAACCCTCTTGTGTGCTAGGGTTTATCTTGGTGGTGAAGGTCTTTCTCTTGAGGAATATAGCAAAGGATTTGGCTGGGTTTTCTTCCCTTGTTGAGAAGGGTTTCCCATGATATTTCTTGTGTTCTTGTGCATGGTGCTTCTTCTTGTGATCTTGGTTGCTGCAACATTTATGGTTATGGTTAAATGATAAAATGGAATGAACTTCATGCTTAACCTAGATTATTGAAAAATAAACACAAAACTCCTTTGGATTTGTTGTCACTAATTGGGAACAGGCTCTTCCTGATGGTCTGTCTTCTCCATGTCTCAAACTGGAGGCTATTTAACTGCAACTGTCATTGTAGCTCCCTCTCAGAGCTGTCACTGGTGGCCTACTTTCATGGTAACCTTACTAGAACACATACATATCCATGGTAACTTGTAACTGTCCTGGAACACATACATCTCCATGGTAGCCTCCATGGAATTTGTAAGATAACCTACCCAATACAAGAGAAACAATAGAAAAACCATTTCCAATATAATAGCATTTTCATAAGAACATATCTATGGTAACAATAATAAAGGAAAATTTCATGGTAATCATCATAGTATTACCAAGGTGACCTGCCTGGAAGAAAAACAATAAATATCTTCTAGAGGAGATGTCAGTTCATCTTGCAAACAAGTACAATAAGCATTTATATCAATAGTACTCACATGCTACCAAGTATTCATTGTACCTAATAGTAATAGAACCTTTCAAAAATTTTTGTCACAACTATAGTGTTTACTTGTAATGTAGAAATTATCAAACTTGATATGTATAAATTGGAAACTTATCAATTTAATCAATAAAACTTGGAACCTGGAGTCTTATCTCCAAGAATGAGTGTTGTTGCTTTTATTCCAAGTCTCCTTCACTCAAGATGACATGTATTCTTTCCAACCTTTCTCCTTTACTAAGACAATATGTTTTCTTGACAGAAATCTGAGTTAGGGAATATAATGCAAATAAAATATAAATATCAACCTTAATCAATCCAATACTTTGACTAAAGTCAGCTTATAACTTTAACTTTGACCATAGGTTTGACTTCAACCTGGTTGACTCAAAAAATCAACCTTGACATTTTTGTTGACTGAGGACACTAGAAGGTGCACTAGGCTAGGGAACACTAGGAAAACCAAGAATTAGGCCCAACACTTCACTAAAAGTTCCCAATGAATTTGTGTTAGGGTTTGATTCCACTGCAAAACTAGAAACCCTAGTTTGAATTGTCGAAAGAATGGACAGAAAGCTGATTTAGGGCAATAATAATTTCAACATCCTTCAATAAGTTTCTCAATGAACTACCAAAAACTTCACCGGACCAAAGGAACTGCAAATGGTATTACAACTGGCACTGCAACTGGTGTTGCAACTTCTTCTTCAATGAAGCCTTCTAGATCAATGAAGCTTTGACCTAAGGTTTTATGAGGAAACACTAATTTTTTGAATTTCAGAATTTTGGAGATCTAATCTAGGGGAAAGATGTTCCCTTCTTAGGAGAGATTCTTGGTGGATTTTGTAAGGGCTCAACAAGATTGAAAATATGGGAAACTGACAATGTTCCTTCCAGTGGTTAGACTTTTCTGAAGGAAACTAACTCTGATACCATGTTAAAATTTTGGTAATTCTCATTTAACCATAGACAATGTCACATCATTGTCAACCAACCATAAGCACTTACACATGCCACCCCCGAGCACAATAAACTTTTCTTAGATATATTTTTTACACGAAGCATGTCCTCTAGAACCAATAGATAAAACCTAACCAAAAATAACAATACTTCGATGGAAACAACACAATATCAAGAGAGCATACCTTTACCAAGATAAGTGCACAAGAGAGATACCAGAAAGAATGATATTACACCACAGAAACTGTTGCACTATCCTCTCCAGACTTGCGCCTCCTTCTATTGTAATTCCTGCTCCTTAAACTTGTGCACTTGCTGAGTGAGTGAGTGTGTATTCAAATGAGGAGTGCCTAGCCTCTATTTATACTAGTCTACCAAGGTGTCTTTTCAGGTGGGGCACACCTCACTTTCTGGAGCATTCTATTTATTTTACTATTAATCTTCTTGGTCCGACTTCTCTTCTAGGGTATTCCACATTTGTTTAATGGTTTTTTTGCTTCCAGAATATTCTACTCTAAGTACAAAGGTTATACTAGAGGTTAATGCCTCCCAAAACTACCAAAACATCAACATTTACTTCTCCTAGCACTTCCTTAAGAAACAAATTATTTCCAAGACATATATTGATGAGCTTAGTGGGGTTGTATGCACTTATAATCCCTAATAAATTTAACTAGTTAACCTTGCAACCAAGAAAAAGAGACCATAACGAGATAAAACCCTTCACCTAGAGCAAGAATTAACAAGAGAAATTTCCACTTTACCCTGAGTTATCCACCAATATGCAAGAGAAACACTCCACAAGGGGCAACGCACCACTTCCTTCCACCAATAACAAAGTAAACCATGAAAAATACAAAAGAGAGAGAAAATTCCCAAGAGTAGCGAAAATTTCAGCCAAGTACCTCTCACAATGGGAGAGTTATGTTATCAAATGATATTCACATGATCTCTATTTATTCAAAATGTTTAAAACATAGTTTGTCCAATTAATTAGGGTAAAACATAAGACAAGGGGTCAAAAACCCTTATCTTACCCCTTTACACAAATAACAATATATAATTTACACTTTTTCACATTAGAAACCCTAAAACAAGATGACGTCACCCCTTTAGGGAGACGTTTTGACACTTTCCAAGTCGTTGGAGAATAAAGTGGAGGTCATTGGGGCTCCTAGAGCCTCCTCTTCATGCACCAAGGTCATTCCATTCCTCCTCCAGTCAAATCATTCCAAGTGTCAATGAACAACAACTCCATCACCACCAACCCTAGCCCTAGGTGACGTCAAGCCCCAAAGAGTGACGTTTTTACCCTCCTAGGAAAGTCGTTTGGCATGTGAGGGCTAAGAAAGGTCCACCAAGATTTCTTCTAGGCCTCCAAAGGAAAGTCATCATGATCTGTCATGCGGTCCCTTGGCATCCAACCTGTGGGCTTCAAGCCCCATGGAAGCCCAAGCTAGGCTTGTTCCTCCAAAATTGTCCACCAAACAAGGTCCTACAAAACAAATGCATACACCCTCCAAGGGTCTCAAGTAAAAATATCATGGAAAGTGAAAACAACATATAATAAACAAGGCATATAAAAATGTGCATCAAAACTACCTCATCAAATCAAACAAATGCTGAAAGACCCTATAGAATTGACCATGCTTAGGTATGGGAGGGGTGTCGAAAAAGTCCTATTGGGTAGACCAAAACCCTCAAGTAAAGGATGCTCCTAAGGGTGCCCCTTCAAGGTCATGTAGTGGATGATGAGGTGGATGAGGGTTTAGACTTCATAGGTCAATGATTTTCATGACATATAAGGGCTCGTATTGTCTCATCTATGGGTGCCTTTATAGAGGGTGTGTTGCACCTTCATTTTCAATGCATCCTTTTTCCAAGCCCATTCATTGCCATTGATTAGTTAATAGTCAAAAACCTTGGGTACTCCCTAAAGTGAGATCAATTAGCTTGGGGGATAGTACCACAAGGCTCACTTGAAGCTAGAGGTACACAGAGTGCCATGTGCAAGGAAAGAAAGGGACACCGCATGAGTGTACACACATCAACAAGTGGGGACATGTATATAATGTTATTTTTCTTTTGCAGGTCTTTGATTTTTTAGGAGAAGATTTTCATTGCTCTTAAGACCTATTTGGGCGAGCATATGGAAGTTTTATATTTTAGGATTTTATCTTTTTCCAGCCACCATCCCTCTGGGCCTTCGTCCCCTTCTTCCCATGAAATGAGGTACATGCCCTTCTTGGGTCACTAAAGCCAAAGGGCCTAGATGAGGGCAATGTGATGGGAATGTGATGAGAGGAAAGTGATAAGTATGGTCAGGAATGGTATGATGACCCCTCAAGAGACCCCCAATTACACCCATTCCACAAAATTTGGCCACTTACTAGGAAATCGATGACACTCACCAAGGTGAAACATATTCAAAATCATAATGTCCAAGCATATGTTTTATAACCAAAAGTAGCTTTAATACAACATGCTCAAATGCCTCAAATATTAGGGTCATCACCTGCCACAATACTTGAATTATACATCATGAAGTAAGACCCAAATGCTTTCCAAAATCTAGCTGGTGTGGTGGATGCTCTGATGATGGATCCGATGTGTGGTGATAGAGCGAGTTTCCATATGTGCAAGTGGACACTGCTAGTCATGTGGTCTCTCGACACTCCACGTCTGCAACATGAGGGCCTCGAGACATCATCTCCTTTGTTATCCAAAAAAATGGGGATAACAATCCCTTCTTATGTTATTGCATAGTTGTTTTACATCATTTTATTTCATCATATTACATGTTAGTTTATAAATTTTTGAAATAATAAAAAAAAATTATTTTAAGGATTAGATGAAATTTTGAATTTTTGATCATATGGACAAAGGGCGAGTGAGCCACCCTTGATATCCACCATTTTTTTTCCAGTGTGTGTAGGCATAGGTGTTATCGGGATATTATGAGGTTCTCATGCACTCTACGATGAGGACGTGTCCCCGACTAGGAGCCATATGTTATCCCCTAGTCCTAGGGATAACTAAGGAGATGGTGTCTCGAGGCCATCAGGTTGCATACATGGAGGAAGATGAGAAATTAGGGGCCCCTATCATACCACACATCACCATCTAATCGATGGAAATAAAATCCACCACACCTAGCTTGGCCCACAAAGGACAACAAGTCTTGCTTCATGAGGTAACAAGTCCAGTGTTTTGGTAAGTGTCAATTTAATATTTGGAGCATTTGAACATGTTGCTAAGAATCCTTTCTTGATTTTGAAAACATTTTCTTGGAAAATATGTTTTTTTCCCTATTTCATCTCAGTGAGTGTCATGGTTCCCGAGTAAGTGGCCACCCTTAGGGAAAGGTTTTTTACTAGGGGATCTCCTAGAAGGGTCATTGTACCATTCCTGCTCATACTTTCCACCTTCCATCACTTCTTCCCTTTTGTTTTCCCATCTTTTAGGTTTTTGGGCTTATTGACCCAAGAAGGGATGTATCTCCTTTCACGGGAAGAAGGGGCCATTAGGCTCGAATGTGTCCTAGCAAAGACATCATGCAATAAAGGCTTTCCCTGGGATCCCGAGAGCAATGAAACACTTCTCAAAAAAGTGAGGGACCCATAAAATAAATAAATAATTAATCAATAACAATTTCCAAGGTAGAGCATTTGTGGGCTATGCATTTCATTTTTAGTGTCTTCAACTTGGAAATACATGCAAACCAAGGTAGAGAATATGTGGGCTATGTATTTCCTTTTTAGTGCCCCTTATTGTCTTCAACTTGGTGACACATGAAAAATAAATGGCTAACAAAAAGGCTTGAAAAAAATGCCTTAAAAACAAAAAGAGGAAAATGATGTGGCTATCCCTCAACAAAGGTACCCATAAATGAGATAATACGAGCCCTTGTATCTCATGAAAGCCCATACCTAGAATTATGACCCCATCCACCTGACATTCAATACATGACCTAGAAAGGATTTTCCTTGGGAAAATCCTTTACTTGAGGAATTGGTTCACCCAATAGGGCACTATGACACTCCTCCCATATCTAAATTTGGAAAGTAGTATAAGGTCTTTGAGAATTTGTTTATTTAGAAAAGGGGGGATTTGATGTACATGTTTGGGTGGTTCTTTTATTATATATGGCTTACTTGGCATGATATTGTGACTTGTGGACCCTTAGAGGGTGTACTTGTTTGTCTTTGTAGGTCCTTGATAGGTGAAATCTTGATCACGAAGGCATAAGTTCACTTGGAACTTTATTTGGGGCATAGATCCCACATCTTGGATGATGCGTCCCCTTCTCTTTTGACACATGGGAATAATCTAGATGATGAACGTTTCCTTTGGAAGCACGATAGGACACCTTAGAGAAGGAGACTAGTCCCCCTTTTCCAAATGTTTGGTCTTGGAGGATCAAAACATCTTTTCCTATAGCATGACATCATACTTGGAGGGCTAGGGTTTGGTGGTGTTGGGCAATTTGATGATGACTTGGCACATCTAGTTGAAGGAATACCCTTGCACATTAATATATGGCATTTGGAGTGTTGAAGATTTGCAACTTTGGTCAAGTTATTCTACATAAGAAAGTACAAGAAGACCCATCTACACCATTAAAAAAGACCCATGAAGAAATTGAAGACCCAGGAAGAGAATTCGACCCCACCAATAAAAGACATAAAATAAAAAAGTGATTTAAAGACCCATAATAAGATGTCGGTCCCAGAAAGGCACCCAGATTGGTATAAATACATGACTGGATCATTTCATTTGGAAAGTTAGACAACTTCTTTTGTAGTGCACACAAGGAAGTTGCAGCTACAATTTTGGTAATTTCGCTATTTCTGGGTTTCTGGTATCTTGATGAGTGCGCCACACTTGGGAAGGATATTCTTGGTTTCTCTTGGTCATGTTATTGAGGTGCTAGGTCTTGGTGATGCTAGCCTTGGGGAGGATATTCTCTGTATGGTATTTTGGCTATTGATGGTGATGTACTGGTAATATCTTGGATTGAATTCTTATATAGAAAGGTTGCTGGGTTTTCTCCCAAGGTTGGGTTTCCCACAATAAACTCTTGTGTTCTTGTGTTTACTATGCATGGTCAATATTTCTAGATCTTGTCATTTCCGCTATAGTATTATAGTTGATATTTCCATTGTATAGTTATTCTATGATAACTATTGTATGGAAGTGTATCTTGTTATTAATCATAAGGAAATAACTATCAAGAGCTGAGAATCATAAAAATCAACATGGTATCAGAGCTAGTTGAAATATTGCTACTGCACAGTTTCTGTTTACCATTGCACAGACCTGAACTTGTCAATATTGTTGAGAAACTTATTGGAGGAAGCTGAGTTTAATTTTTCCATAAATCAGCTCACCCTAGCCTAATGCACCCCCTAGTGGTCTCAGATTCGATCTTGGTGGAAGTTGAAATTTCACCTAAAACCCACTATTGCAGTTGCAACAACTTTCTTTGTGAAGCTCGCTGAGCATTTATTGGGATGAGTTGAGGAAAGATTTTTGCATAGATAAACTCGCCTTTACCTAGTGCACCTACTGCAGTTCTCATTTTGACTTTCTGTCCAATTGGGATTTTAGGTTTTATTGACATTTTCTTGGATATTGAACTTTATGCTATCTTGATTTTGTGATTTCCTTATGTATTGATGGTGTCCAGTTTCAGATTAGAAGACAAGTTGGATGGTGTTACAAATTTTATAGCTATGCACTTATATATGTTTCCAAGTTATATCATTTAGCAAAGTATGAGGGTGTTTGCAGGGGATGTACAAGGGAAATTGTCTAAGCAATGACCTAAAGGGATCATTGGATCTAGTGCATTCAGAGGAATAACACACCCTCCCTAGAAATTAAGACTCCAGGTTTGCATATCAGGTTTGATATTTTTATATTGTTGCATCTTAAATAAATATTGTAACTGGTACAACAATCTTTAGAGTTCTATTACTGCTGAGTATTTTTTGCTATCAAATTTTTAGTGACACTTGAATATTGTTAATCCAATAATCATTATGTAAATGCTCAATTTTTAGTACTAATGATGCACTTGTTTGCAAGATAGAATTGATCTCCTCTAGGAGATGTTCTTGGTTGTTGTCTTTGTCCTAGGTAGGTTACCTTGTAAATTCCATGGAGGTTACCATGAAGATGTTCTTGTTTTGTTTCAGGAAGGTTACCACTAAGGAATGATCACTAGATAATTGTTGTTCTTGTTCTTGTTCCAGGCAGGTCACATGCAATAGCTCTGAGAAAGAGCTATAGTGACGTTTGTTTCTATTCCTATTTTTGATGTTCTTGTTTCTGTTTCCTATTCATAAGAATATTGTTCTTGTTTGCTATTTTCCCTTGTTATTTATCTTTCTGGGCATGTCACAGGTGGTAGCTCTGAGAGGGAGCTATAGTGACGGTTGCAGAAGGCGATATATTAGATGGTCTCTAGTTTGAGACATGGATCAGCCTATCCAGAATTAGAGTTGTGTACATGACCGTATACAACCATGTACCAAAGGTGAAGAGGATACAACCATGATACTTTTGTGGGATACAAAGTGTTTCACATGGAGATTGATTGCGAAGAGCAGAGGGCTCTAAAGATGACCATACAAATCCCTCTAGTCTAGTTGTTCACTCTTCAGATCATCAGGAAGAGTTAGTAGAGCTAGTTGGGTCAGTGGATCTATCTGGAGATGTTGTAGTGAACATGACAAGGCTAGCATGGTTTCATGATACCTTGTAGGATGCAGTATGGCATGGAGCTCCCCGTGATACTTTCAAGGAGAGAAAACTACCTCATAGATTCTTGAGTTACATGGAGTCACATCATTAATTCCAAACCTTCCAGTTATGAGGAGGAGCATTTGGATCCACCAATGGTGAGGCAGGTGGTCCCACTAGGTACCATCTCAGAGGGAGATAGAGTTTAGAGGGATTCAACCCTTAGGTTCTAGTAGGGAGGAGTAGCCTCCTAGGAAAATTCATAGGAGATCATATTTTAGAGGAGGTAAGTAGGTGTAGAGGGAGCACATAGATTTAGAGATTGTACAAAATTAGAGGGAGTCAAGTTCCAGAGGGATCATGTAGACTCATAATAAGCCTAATATCAGATAGAGTTATTTGGATCAGAGGGAGAGTTGTTCATTTAGAGGGATTTCCCTCGGATTTAGATTGGAGAGATACATCTTATAGGACTGATAGACAAGTTTCATGATTTGAGGAGGATTCAAGGAGATGTGAGATATCATGGGAGGATACACGTGTTTCAGTAGATCTTGCTACAGTGACAAAGGAGGCAACCAATCAGGAGGACTGGGTATTTATTTTTTCTTAGTCATAGAGGGAGTAGCCAATGAGGCAGACTAGACAGGAGGACTTACTCCAGTGACAGAGGGATTTGGCCTTAGAGTTCGAGATGGAGGATCCTGGCTGGATGTACTATTGGGATTAGAGGTGTGATGAGATCATATGAAATCTTCCTCATTTAGGGGATACTGATGAGATTCGATATGATGGACTGCAAGTCCACGACTAAACCTATGATGA